>CAVNYN010271826.1:0-39338 GCA_963692815.1 Nyctanthes arbor-tristis | reverse complement strand
AGTGACATGCACACGGAATGGGAAATGTCAAAGTTTGAATAGCGGCCAAGTTGTGAAATGAGAAATTTCAAAGCACACAATCAGACCAACATATGCATTGTGCAATGGTTAATTTCACAAATAGTTCGTTAAGAATCAATAGGGGCTTTCACTTTTTTTTCGACCTCCTGAGTCTCTAAATTTTCATAAATTCACACGATAGATCTTTTTTTACTGATTCCGTCAGTAATGTCATTAGCTTTTCAATAAAATTACCGTTATACCCCTTAACTTTTTAATTTTTAAAAATAAAATATTAAAAAAGAAACAAAAGTTCGAGTCACATCCACCCAATCCCACCCCATTTATATATCTCCTAGAGTTATGCTATTTAAACAAAAATTGATACAAACATTCAAAGAAAACTGACATCTGATAATATCTTTTTTTAACACATCACATCACTTTTAAATCAATGACAATTACATATGTTACCTGTCTTTTTGTCTAACTCTGTCTTTTTTTTTATCCAAAGAGAATTATTCTTTGTCCAAATAGAATTATTCTATCTCCTAATATGACCAAGATAACAGATCTTATCTTAATGGTAAAAGTATCCCTTACCTATATATTTGATCCAATTCCGAGTCACCAACATCATACTCTTACGATCTCAACCTTATATATTAAAATATTTGCTAATCCTAGTTTATTTATTTCAATAATAATGATTTTTTTTTGAAAAATTTAATAATGAATAATCAATACCTATTTTAATGGGAATTCAGCACTACATGGAATTATATTCGAACTGAATTAATTAGTAGAAAAATCGTTTTGTAATATTCTTAAGATATCGCACTAATTCGTGAGAAAACCATAATTTACAGCTATACATATAACCATAATTTACAACTATACATATTAGAACACTTCCAATGTTAGGGTTAAAAAGCCAAGGAAGTGGAAAAAATTGGGGGAAAAACTCATTTCCAACTAATGTATATGGGAAAACTTTTTTTTTTTTTGGGGAGGGGGGGAATGGGCATAGGTTTTTGGATTTTTCTACTTTTTC
The DNA here is from genome assembly GCA_963692815.1 of Nyctanthes arbor-tristis. Classification (NCBI taxonomy): domain Eukaryota; kingdom Viridiplantae; phylum Streptophyta; class Magnoliopsida; order Lamiales; family Oleaceae; genus Nyctanthes; species Nyctanthes arbor-tristis. Next base: position 38,284 of record CAVNYN010271826.1, on the reverse strand, counting down.
TACCCTGCATTATAATATGTTTATACTTAAAAGATAAACGATGCTTACTATTTATGGAAGGATATTGGCGACCATTGTGGATCAAACATCACCGTTTATATTTTTAAAAAACTTTGGAATTGTACATATACGTGAAAATATAAATTGAAATCTCATTTGTTTTGTTTCACATAGACAATAAATTTTGCTCCTATTTAATTTTTATTTGTCACAAAATTCAAAATTTCCATCCCCCATTTAATAATTATTTGGCTATAAAATTAAAATTAGACACGTGTCGAAATATTATTGGTTTTTATAATATTTGTGGAACTAAGAATTAGAGTGGGAATTCTCTAATTTGGCCCCACAAACGGGTTTTACACCCTTCAGATGGCATCCCCTTCAAATTTGTACATTATTTGGTTTTAAATTCTCTAACACTTTCAGAAAAGCACTTCTTATCCCATGCAAATGCATAAATGCATGTCATGTGGAGGTTACTCCTAATAAAAAGTAGTGGCTAAACTTACATTTATACTGACTAATGTTTAATAATTTTGGTTTGCTGTTTCTTTTTGTTTTTAAAAAAGTTTGATTTGTTTTTCACTACCGAATTAATCCAACGTTAACATATCAATATTGGTGACCTGAGAAGTCAAATAATACATGTTCTAATCTATGCAACGCATTATTATTATTATTATTATTATTATTATTATTATTATTATTATTATTATTATTGATGATACAAGGGATGTAGTGGAGGGGAGGGAAATTTAGAGAGGGGCAACCTTTGTCTCGGAACACACACTGTACCACAATTTGAACCACATTATTATTATTATTATTATTATTATTATTATTATTATTATTATTATGATGCCTCAAGGGATTTTTTGGAAAAGGGCATGGAACCTTAATCAAGGATTTGAGAAGTCCAAATGACCAAATGCCATCATACCATTTGAGTCTCAGTAGAGACATATTACTATGTTGATTGCACCATAAATCTAGCAGGATTAGTCCATTTGTCCGAAGCCAACTAAAGAAATTTTAACCAATGTAGATGAAAGAATAAAATTTTCATTTTTTCCTAAGGTATGCCTATTTATATCAACCATTCATTTGAGTCAACAAAACAATATACATTTTTTTTATACTACTATGTGACATGTGTGCTGCACGTGTTTGATGTTCTTATAATGTCTATCTAGAGATATTATTTACCTAAATATTAATTCTTTAAATTGTTGAAAAAAATGAACACTCAACTATTTTAGTTAAACCATATATTTATCTTACTAAACTTATACTAAAAAGTCCACTAAAACCTGAAACGGGAATCAAAAGTTGTATTTGATAAGGAGAAAATATTTTAGATTGAAATTTTATGGGTCATTCCGCATGTCATTTTAATCATCGAATAGATCATTTCTTCTCAAGAAAAATATGATTAATATACATGTAAACCAAATTGATTGATAATATTTTGTAACTGAATACCATTTAATGAAAAAATTAAACAAAATAAAATATTAGACTTGAGGAGGATTCCAAAGCCAGAATTTGAGGAGACAACAAAACATTATATGTCATAATATGCTATTAAATACAAATTTATGTTTAATTATAAAAAAATATAATTAAAAGGCAAATATGTAATTATGAAATATGGATGAGGGAACATATTATCGTCTAAAAATATTTCTCCAAATTAATCTATTTTATATATAGCATAGTGTGTGTATTTTTTTAGCTAAATAAAATATTTCTATTCAGTCATTTAACATATATGAATGCAGGATTTATTTGTTTAGCTAAATAAAATATTTTCATTTACAAATTGTTTAGCCATTTAACCCATATGAATGCATGATTACTCACCGATACGAATGTATAATTTAATTCAATTTAGTAATTGCTAATTCAAAGTTTATAAATGCATAATTTAATAAAAAATAAATATAAAATAAAAATAACAATTAATAATGTGAATAGGCAAATATTAAATTAAACTAAATAAGTGAGAGTATGTCATTCAAAAATGTTTCCTTCAAGCTATTCTCTTTTAGATAGATATATAGATAGTATGTGACATGTGTATTGCATGTGTTTGATGTTCCTATAATGTCATCTTGAGATATTATTCATCTAAATATTAATTCTTTAAATTAATTTAAAAAATGAACACTCAAGATATAACTTAGTCAAATCAGATACTTTATCTTACTTAACTTATACTAAAAAGTCCACTAAAACCTGAAAAGGGAATCAGAAATTGTATTTGATAAGGAGAAAATGTTTTAGAGAGAAATATCGTCGACCAACGATTGTTTCCGCATGTCATTTTAATAATAAAAATAGATATTTTCTTCTCAAGAAAAATATAATTAAAATACTAATTGCTAATTCAATGTTTTATAAATGCATGATTTAATTTAAGAAACAAATATAAAATCAAAATAATAATTAATAATGCCAAAGGGCAAATATGAAATTAAACTAAATAAGTGAGATCTGGTCACCCAAAAATGTTTCTCCAAGTTATTGTCCAAATTATTCTTGTAACAACCCGCTCCACTTTGACATGATATCGTTCGCTTTGTACTAAGCTCGCAATGTTTCACTCTTGGGTTCTCAACCAAAAGGCCTCATATCAGTTTGAGTGAATCTCTTAACTTATAAATTGGTATCCCTTTCTCTACCCAAACGATGTGGGATTGAGACTGTCACAATCACTTCGCCTAAGGATGCCCAACGTCCTCGTTGGGCTCTTCTCTAATACCATCTGTAACTATCCGCTCCACTTTAATATGATATTATCTGCTTTGGGCCAAATCCGCACGATTTTACTCGTGGGTTCTCAACCAAAGGACCTCATATCAGTTTGAGTGAATCTCTTAACTTATAAACTGATATCTTTTTCTCTTCTCAATCGATGTGGGATCGAAGCTGTCACAATTGTAGCGACCGGATTTTCGTAAATGAAAATTATCTAGTTAAAGATTTTAAAAAAATTTTAACATGTCGCTACCGCCCTAATCCGTTATTTCATAATTGGTCATGATAAATGTTTTAAGAAATTTGCCTTGCTCGTCTAATTTTATTTTAAAGAAAAATGCGAGTTTATAATTAATTGGATTTCTAATTTGATCTAATTTTTAATATTTTCCATTATTCGCGTATAATGTCCAATTTAGTGTTGGATTAATTAATTAGTGATCCAACTTTCAGTCTAAGGTTCAAAATTTATATTTAAACCCAAATTATATTTTCTTCTAATTTCCAAGCCCAATTTCTTATCGAAATTTTAGTCCAAACTTCAAATGTTCTAAGTCATTTAAACCCTAAATTGTATTTTATTGTCAGCCAAGTTGATTGTTTGACTTAGTAGCCCATGTCTCGAGCCCAAGATGGACACAAGCCATCCAACCCATGTTCAATTGTCAGAGAAAAATCTCAAATTCTCCTAACTGAAGGTACCGTTGGGGCAACTGAAAGACTAAACCACACACCCTAAAAATTCTCGGCCAATATCTCCCCCATGATTCTCTCCCACTTTCGTCCTCATTATCTATTAAACTCAAGCAGCCACAGTACATCACTCACAACAAACATTCGTATACTTCAGTTCACAGCTACTCACATATACGCAGCAACAAATTTCCAATACACACACTCAGGAATTCATAAGCACATACCCAGATACACATATATTCACATCTTCACTTCATACATACACAAGTCATGGGAATTTACACGCACCAGAATTCAGGCATACACACACGCTTACACTGGCCAATTACTTATATACATACATGAACACACAAACGCCTGAAGCAACACCGCTGCCTTTTCTCCTAGACCTTCGAATTGAACCCCTGTATCAGCCACGTTTCTTCCACTCCGAATGGCCAACACCACCACCGCCACTCCTCAGCTTAAAACAGAAACAGCCACAACCAGCTTAGAATAAAAAAGAAAGGCAGAAACCGGGCAGCCATGCCACTGCCGCCTGTTGCCACCTCCACTGAGCCATCATCTCATTCAAAAAACTCCCATTCGAGCGAACCGAAATGAAAGGCCCACCGAACCCGCTACTTACCTCGGCCATTCTCCTGGCCGGAATCTTTGAACTGCAACCCATCTGCTCCAAAACTCGAACCGTGCCTCGAATCACTACCCAAACTGCGACCCTCACTGCCATTCGAAAACCTATGTCGTTCAAACCCAAAGCCCCAAAGCTTCGAATCACCCCTCTGTCACATGCCCGAACCAGTCTCAGTCGCGACCTCCATTTCATGAACCCTAAACTCAGTCGCGACCCACCTGTCGCGAAGCTCTAACCTCTTCCGAGACCTCTGCTGTTCGAACCCATGGCTCACCCGCGACCTCCATTTCTTGAAGTCCATCGCGAACCCATTTCCAACCTCCTCGCGCTTCTGACCCATAGGAGCCTCAGTCGAATCCCCTTTTCGCGCTTGTTCGAACCCAAATTTCCCCTCTACTCTGTTCTTCGATTTGCGGCAGAAGGAGTTAGGGATTTGGCTTTTGTAAAATTCAGATCTGCACTGAAGTCCCTTGAGTTTCAATTGTTCCATATTAGTCCTTAGGAGTTGTCAGTTTTTAAATTGTTTCCAAATCTTTATCTCTAGCCGATTTCAGTCCCAAAAATTATTAATTGGCGCGTTTCAGTCACAAATTTTCAGTCTTATCCATTTAGTTCCCAGTGTTTTGAAAAACTCCATTTAGGCCCCTAAAGTTTCCATTTTGTGCTCTTCCGATCTTCAAGGTTTTGGAAAACTCTATTCTAGTCCGAAAGGTTTTGAAAAAAATGAATTTTATCTCTAAACTTTTTATTAAATTTATATTTTGAGCCAAACCTTTCAAAGTTCACAATTTAACTTTATACTTTATTTAGTTTTAAATACTGATCGGAAGAGCGTCTAACTTTAGTTTCTAGACGAGACGCGGGATTTAACGCTCTACAAGACTGCCACTCTAGCTCAAACGCAAAGGAAAAGTAAACATTAAAGCAGATTTCTTTTCTAAAGTCATTTTCAAAGCAATGTGCGCACGTTTTAAAAAATTATGATGCAATTACATGTTATATTTTTATATATATGCTTATGTGATTTATGGTAGAATATAAAAATATGCGTGTAATTAGCTCATCTTAATCGGGAACCCACAGATTTAGCTCACCTTAACCGGGAGCCTACAGGCCTAGTTCATCTTAATCAGGGGTTCTACGCTAAATGGCGAGCTCACAGATATAATAACATGTGTACATGTGTTTATTTGCATAACATGAATTGTATGATTAAAAAGTTTGTGCGCGGGAATCTACTGAGTGTTTCGAAGAAACACTCACCATTTATTTCAAAATATTTCAGGTCTTGGAGCTGGTAGCGACTAGACTCGGGACGACAATTGAGGAAAAAGGAAAATAAATAAATGTTTATTTAATGTTTCTATTTTTTTTTTAGATGTGGTGCTATTTCAAAGTTAAATACCTTGACAGTAATTTGAGTATTTGTTGATTATTGACAATTGCTATATTGGAAATTATTTTGAAATATTACGATGTTATTTATTAAAAAAAATTCGTACTTATTTATCCAGGTTAAACTTCTGCATTTATTAAAGTAAAAATAAAGAAGTATAGTAGCGTCTCGAGTGCTTAGAACTTGTGATGTTACAATTCTTTTTTGTTAAAAATATATTGACACAACTATTTTTTATAAATGCATCATATTTTCATTATACTACAAGAAAACTACTGATTAACGACAGCTAAATCCGTCGGTAACTGTGGTAAATCCGTTGGTACTATTGATCAACGATGGCCAATGGCCGTTGGAAATGACCGTCGGTAATAGCCTTGTCAGTGATTACCGACAGACTTTATCAAGCCTTTTGTTATTTCTGACAGAAGGCTTATCTGTCGGAAATCACCGACAGCTACATATGAGTAATATTTAAATAGAATTTTTTTATTTCCAACCCAATTGACTGACCAGGCTATAGCGTGACCCCCGGGCGCACTTACTGCACCATACCCGCCTTTAATAATTCCTGTAGAGTGTTATTGAGGGAGATGCGGATTCGATCCCCCAACCTAGTGGTTGGGAACTTCCCAACCACCAAGCTATCTTTTTTTTCTTGCCATAAATTGTATCTATATTATATTTAATATATAATTATATAGTCTTTGCAATTTACAAAATAATTAAAATATTTTGCATATATGATTTATATTATTATATATACATATATTTTGTAATATATTAGATATGATTTTTTTATACTATGCATTATTTTTTGTATTATCACTTTCAAGTTTTGCAACTAATGTTTTATACGTATGTAGTTTTTCTCGTTCTAAAACATTTGCCCAACTAATAATAATATTATTAAAAATTAAATAATAATATTAAATTAAAATTATCAGTTGATATACCCAATTCCACTAATTTAATTATAATTCAACTTCTATTTTTTTATGTCAAGTACAAAATCAATTCATCTATTTATTGGAAGCTAAGATTTGCTTCAAATTTTAAAGATTCACTTCAAATTCTAACATGTTAAACTCCAAAAGTGAAATTCCACTAAGATTTTGTCACAAACCAAGTGACCACAAAAGCTTGACATATATAATTCAAACTTGATAGTCCTTGATAACTCACACCTCAATTCAATAATGAATTATATTTATTCACATCTTCCATATGAATTTCTTAAGCTATTTTTCTCCAACTCGATTTGGTTCTTTCTAATTTCCTACTAATCTTCAGTTCCTTTTTAAATATTTACTAGTATTTTAGTACCACCATACATAGGAATTGTACAAAATTATCATATTTTTAGTACAACGTCATAATAGTCTCATTTTTAAAATATTATTCCATGCTTAAGTTCACTCACACTTAGTTGAAATCCTAACTCTACCCTTGTACAAGTTTCAAATGTGTAAACATATAATTAAAAAATAATTACAATCATTTACAAAATAAATATTTTATATTGGATATGTAATATCTATATATAATAATATAATATAATCCATTCATACAGTAACTTTAAAGAACAAATGCTGCGTTAAAAAAAATTTAAAGAACAATTTGAGATAAGTTAAAATGCATATTTGTTCTTTCAACAGTAATTACTGACGGTTTCAACTAGCCGTCAGTAGTTACTGATAATTATGTATGGCGGTCAGTAATTATCGATGGAATTGTGAAGCTGTCAGTGATTACAAACGGCAGCAAAACTATTTATGTAATCACCGACAGAAAAAAACTCCGTCTGTAATCACAAACGGAAGCACGAATCCATCGGTAATCACATACGAGATTTACTTGCTGTCAGTAAATAACAACGGACATGATTGGGCTGTCGATAATCACCGACGGACTTTACTATCGTAGGTAATTGCCAAAGACCTTTGTTTCCATTGGTAATTACCGACGAATTAGGTTTGCCATCGGTAATTACCGATGGATTTTCTGTCTTCGGAAATTTACTGTCAGTAATCAGCAATTTTCTTGTAGTTATATAAATACTCGATGAACATTATTTACTTTTACATTTATACACTCAACATTTTTGTTTTATTCTTCCTTTATGATCTTTTACATATTAATACTTCTTGTTTTAAATAATGATTTTTGTCTAAATTCTTTTGTCATTATACTTTCAAATTTATCAATAAAACTAAATACTTTTACTTGACTATTTCTTATAATTTACTGATTTAATATATTTGAGTTGCTTACTTAACTAATTTTTTTGCACATAAGGCTTTATCAAATATACCAAATATACTAATTAATGAAATTTTGAGAATAAAATTGTGATGAAATATGTTAGGAACATAAATACAATAATTAGTAAAGGTTAAGGTTATAAAACGCAATTAAAATGTGGTGCTGTTATAAAAAAAAAAAAACATGGTGTCAATACAATCACCCTTCTCTTCCATCTATAATAAAGTGTGTGTGTATTTGTTTAGTTAAATAAAATCTTTCTATTAACAAATTGTTTAGCTATTTTACTCATATGAATGCATGATTTATTTGTTTAGCCAAATAAAACCTTTCCACGCACACATTGTTTAGCGATTTAACCCATATAAATGCATAGTGACCGATATGAATGGATGATTTAATTCAATTTATTAATTGCTAATTTAATGTTTATAAATGCATGATTTAATAAAAAACCAAATATAAAATCAAAATATTAATTAATAATGTCAAGGGACAAATACGAAATTAAACTAATTAAGTGATGGTAGAATCGTTCAAAAATGTTTCTCCAAGATATTCTCTTTTAGATAGTGTGTGTGTAAACTCTAATAACAAAAATTAAGCTTTTCCCTTCAAAAAAAAAAAAATTGAGGGAATTTCAAGGAGGGCATTGAATTGAAATAGACTCGAACCTAGAATCTTAACCTGACAAGGACTCTCTTCAACCACTTGAGATGTAATAATATTCATTGAATAAGGCTGCACTAGAAAGAAAGGGGGAAAGAAAGTAATTGGCTGGCCCTAATCTTGAAGGATAAAAATATTTTTATTTAAAAGTTTTACACACATGTATATGGCCATGTGATGATCTTTGATTTAAATGTGATGTGATGGGTAAGAAAATAAGATCCTGTTAAGTGTCCGGTTTGTAATAAATTAAGTAGACTCATATCTATGAATAGAATAACTCAATTTTGAACCTAAAAACTTAAAAAAAAAAAAAAAAAAGGTTGGGGGAGGCATCTTTAAGAGACAAGAGTATAATGAGATGAACAATGCTATTTAATATCACCCGTAAATTTACGCGGTTTTAAATGATTCGTCAAAATAGCTGCTTATTATTTATTTTTTACATTTAATTCAACCTAGTATATTGTTTAGTAATGTATATGTCGTGGCTAGACGGGTCATAATCACTATGGATGATAAATATTGCGCACCATGCGTGTGTATATATAAACATGAGATTAATACTTACTATCTCTATCCTAAAAAGATAGTTCATTTATTCTATTTAGACTTTCTAAAAAAGAGAGTCCAGTTGCTATAACAAGCTTGTATTTAATTTTTCGTTTCTACGTTTGCCATATTTAATTAACAGATTTAATCTATCTTTGTACACACAATTTTTAGAGAAAAACATTCTGCCAATTTCAATTCTTATAATTTAAAGTTATTCACACTGTATATAATCATTCAAATTCCTTCTCAATAAATTTATATAGGTAATTATTTTCATATCATTAATCAGGTATGAAGGTTAAAATTGAAAGAACAAGATCGGAAGAGCACATGTTGCAACAAAATTACCTACTATTTCTTAAGATACGTAAAATTACCTACCTTCCTTCCTATCTTTGTGGGATAGATATATTATAATTTTGAGAGAAAATATCTACAAAGTGCGTCAATTCGATTTCGGCTCAGCTAAGGGCATGCTTGGCTAGGAAAAGTTTACTTTCTGATTAAAGAGGGAGATAAGGGAAATATGGGAGTGTAAGTGTGATATTCCTCACCTAGCACCATATAGTATGATACAATATTGCGTCATATGACCATGTGACATGTATAGAGACACATCACATGAAAAATCACAACCATATGTCTTGTCTCGCTATACGCCACATAGCCATATGGTATCATATGGTAGCCATATGGTATCATATGGTACCATACATATAGTACTAGATCAATTTTAACAAGTGTGATTTGAAGTAGAAACCTTTTACAATTGGAAGGTGAGAATTTAATCACGATAGCACTTGTTTAAACCACAAAAGTTAACTTTTAATAACTTGTTTATTTTATCATCATCATCTTTTCTTGTTTGGATTCCAAAGTGTGGCGGGTAAACTTCTTCTCCAATACTCCAGTTTATTATAGAGATTTATAGCACTAATTAATTATTGTAAGTCTAATACAAAAAGTTTTGCCCATCCACTTATAATTACTTAAGCAAAAAAAGAGAGGAGAAAAAAAAAAAAAGAAAAAGGGAAAAATCAATTTCAAGCAAACATGCTCTTTGCTCTTTAACTACGATATATTGTCACCCTCAACCTGCAAGGCTTCTTCTACACCCTAACCCATCCCCTCCCTCATTAAAACTTTGTATCCCCAACCCCTACCCACCTATTTCCCCTATATATATATAGCATCCATTTCTCCTTTGTATATATGCAAATATATCTTTTGCTTATGTTGTTTGGCCATGTCAAAAGAAGATGATCACAACATGACCATGGATGATGGTGTATCATCGACTCTTCAACATTCTGGTAACTTTGTAAAGAGTGAAGAAGACTCCGTTGACAAGTTGCCTAAAACTCGCCAGGCAGGAAAAGATGTGGAGGCGACACCACCACCACCAACCATGGGGGACAAGAGGACTACTGACAAAGGCAGTGATCAAGAGGATGAAGAAAAAGCTCGTGGTTGTGGCGATATCTTGGATCATGACACACATCCAAGGACTAAAAGAGAACAGAGGAAGAAAATAAGTGACATGTTTGCAAATCTTCATGCTCTGCTCCCTCAACTTCCTCCCAAGGTAAATTCTATAAGTTTGCTTAGCACAATGCAGGGATTTATGAAAAAAATACATATCAATACTTACACAACCTATGACTATGAGGGGTTAAATTGAAATACGAACTAAAGTTTAATGACTAAATTTGAAAAGTAAATAAAGAATTGATGACTCTCGGAAACGACGCTCAAGGTTGGTACCTAACTGTTAAAGAGGATACCGATAATAACAAATGCTTTCTACGGTGTGTTTGGTAATTGTATTCTATTTAATTAGAAGTATAATAACTAACAAATTTATACAAAAATTTCATTTTGGTCATTCGTTAAATTGAGGGTTGAATGTCATGGAAGGAGTTGTTTCAAGTACCATTTATATTAGTATATTTTTATCTCATAGTCCTCTTTGTTTGGATACTTCAAAATACATTGTAACACAACAACTCTACAACCCAGCTCCCTTTGATCTTGAGCTCTCCTATTACCTACTTCATCTTATGGCTGGATTCCACAGCCAAAAAAACAGTATACTAGTCAAAATAGATTTGAGGTTTGAAATTCTCCTCAAACTAACTCCAGATGTCTTATCGAAACTTATATTATATAAGCAGGCAAACCGGACAACCATTGTCGAGGAAACTATAAACTACATTGGGACACTAGAGGAAACCCTTCAGAAACTCGAGAAGCGAAAGCAGGAGAAGCTCGACCACATTGCAAATTCTAGAGAGGCAATTTTAGCTGATGAAGTGTCCTCCAACGATAACTCAACTCCATTCCAAGTCCAACAAAATCCACCCACCTTTCAGACATGGACTTACCCAAATGTGAACCTGAACGTGTGCGGACAAGATGCACACATCAACATCTGTTGTCCGAAAAAGGCCGGGATTTTGAGTGCCATTTGCTACATTTTGGAGAAACATAAGCTTGATGTGGTTACTTACCTGGTTTCTTCAAATGATGAGAGAAGAATGTACATGATTCATGCCAATGTAAGTTCATTATATATAAAAATGATCTTCCATCATACGTCTGATGGGATTATCCTACCAGACTCACACGTAACTGTAGATCATTGGACTACCCACGTGTTAGTTGTCACAATTGTGGGCAACCCATATATATGTGGGATGTTCAATGCTCTACGGCCACACGCGCGATTAGCGAAATAATGCAGTCAGACGTACAAGAGGAGATCTAGATTAATTATTCACATGTTTATAACAGATTAAGATTTCTTAGTTATACTGCAAATCTTTTATGTGCATCAGGCAAATGAAGTTTGCAAACAGATCAAAGATGAATTTCCAGTGCAAGAAATATTCAAGCAAGCTGCAAGAGAGATAGTGCTGGTTGTTAATTCTTAAATCTATGTAGTGTTTCCTTTGATAGTTGATAATAATTAGCTCTTCTATATATCAATGTGTTTTTCTTCGAATGATGTAATTGCTGACTTATCGTCCATATATAACAATTTGGGTCTTCTTGCAACATATAAAGATTTTGATGCAGCAGAGATTCATCATTGTGGCCGTTTGCGAAATATGTTTGGAGCTTTGAGCAAAAACAAATTATAAACTCATACGCTGTGTAAGAACGTAACGTCTTGAGATAAACCATCACATGACATTATTTTATTAGTTTTAGTATTTCTAAAAAGTCAAAAAGTAAATGTCAAGTCACAGTTTTTGACTTTTTCACAGAAAACAACGAATGAAATGATACCACGTAATACTTTATAAACTAATTTATAAACCACTCTGTTGCCAAACACACTGAAAGTCTTGTGCATTTTTTTTTTAAGTGTCAAAAGTGGCCTTTGTGGGGGCAACGATATGACTCCACATAATGGCTCACAAAGCTATCTCCATTATCAGGCCGTATACGTATATGGGCCAAAAACTGTTAACTAGACTTCTGAAATTTCATATACTTGAGAGGAAATTAGATTTAATACAAAAATTCTCATCGTAATAGTGTAATTAAATATCATCAACAAATATAAGTACATCATCATCATTTCTACAAATTACATAGTAGTTGATATTATGTCATACTAGTGCTATAATTGCATTAGACGTCTAGTATTTGATCAAAATAAGGAAATCAGCCCCACACTACGGCATTACACTAGTATTTGGAAATTATTGGATCCTAAGACTATTATGACAAACTAACATTCTCAGTCCCTCGCTAGCAGTGGTATCTATACGGGGCCATCCTTTCATGTTTTAGATATAATAATAAAAACTATTCAATTCAATCCACGTAAACAATTACAGTAATTGTGTACCATTCAATAGTGCATCAAAATTTTAAGAATTAATCTACTGCTACAGATAAACGTACATGTGTGTTTACAAAAGGGGTGTGAAATTACAATTTCATCATGTGTTGTGTAATAAAAGAAAACGAGAATACATAGATAAAATTATAAATTTGTTCCCTATCTATAAACATATTTGTACACTCATTTATATATGTAACATCACTCAAATTTTAATTGTAATTTATTATTACAACCAGCCTTGGGATTTATGCATCGGTGCTGCCTAAATCTTAAATACAAAACGTGAATGAAATTTAATGGGATTTGAAATCTATTAGAATCATATAAACATATAAAACCCCTAAATGTTTTAAAATGCAATGTTTTTTAGAAAGTAGTTACAATTGTAACTACAATTGTCAAAATTTTTCTCTTTATTAGATTTATTACTTCTCCTTCATCATTTCTTGAACTTGATACCGCTATCAACCTGAGTGTTTATCGCACTCTCCCGTGTTGAACTTTTTGAGAACTTCTATTGCATAAGCCTTCGTGAGGGATCATAGAATTTATTGATAAATTTTCTATTTATTTTGAGCAGTCAAAGAATAATTAATCCACATGTTCAAAACGAGCAACGAAAGCAAATACCTCATCATAGACAATGTGTGTTCTTTGGTTATATCCTTTTGCAATCGATCCTGCTATGTATCTTTGTAGTTTTCCTTTAGCTATATCTTTTGTCTCGCATACCTATTTCACTCCAATTACATTTTTTTTGAGTTTTGGTAGTATTGTTAGCTCCCATGTATTATTATCCTTCTGAGTTACTTTATATCTTCATCCATAACTTCTTGCCACAGCTATTAAAGCCTATTGGCTCTAAACCCACGATAGGACAAAATATAAAGTGTGTTTTCATTTACAATTTTGGCTGACTTCAAATTATTTTATGAAGGAAAATTCTAATTGGACAAAAAAAAGATAAAAAAGGTGACAAAATAAACAAGTGTCATAAGTGATTAGTGTTGATGTAAAAGTGATGTGATATGTTTAAAAACAGAATTGTCCCACGTGTCAGTTTTGTTAAAATTTTTGTATGTGTTTTTATTTAAATAGCACAACTCTTTTCTCAAACTCCACCGCGTGTCTTCAGGAAGACTTGCTAGTCATGAATGCTGTGGATTTGTATGTTGTTGTGCACGGTACCTTTCTTGCCTTACTATCTAGCCTTGTCATTCCACGTCAATAGAAGTAAACTTTCGATTCTCTTTTACAAAACACATATTATAAGTTTACCTACTATTGATTTGATCACTGATTTGACAACGATTCTCTACACCACTTATTTCACATTATTGTAATTTCTCATTATAATTTAATTACAATAATGAGAATCAAACAACCACTTAGTCATCATCTTATATGTCCTACCTCGATGAATCTACTTCATCAAATTCAACATCCCCACAAAACACTCTATCATGTTGCTGGGATTTTAGTGAAATCTTTTGGAACTTGGATCATAGTCAATGAAGATGAATCTTTATCTTGACCCAATGGTATGGTTTTTCCCTTTGGTGATATTGATATTGATACCATTAAGAGGATGTTAATACGTTTTTCAAAAAAAAAAAAAATGAAAAAGAAAAAGGGTGGTTATTATTGCCATCGGAATTCTTTTATTTATTTATTTTGGTTTTAATTGAGGATAGAAAGTGGTAGAGTCTATTGATGTAATATGACCTGATGAATCCAAAAGCACTAGTATAACCCCACCATGGTTGCTAGCATGCCAATATTCCAGGGAGTCTATGGTCAAAGGAGGTTGAACCATCGATTTTATTACCTCAAATTTGTGGTCCATCATATCCTTTTCCTAGTCTTTGTCTCGTACCACTGGGGACACCATCAATTCATCAACTATTAACCCAAATATTCTTGCAAATATTGCATGTAAAGAAGACGGATACTCATCTCTTATGAGCGATACAGATCCAATTCATACTGATGAAATATAAATGACATAAATAAGCTCATAAGGTGAAAAATTGAAATCTACTTCCAAGTTCCAACATACAACTAAGTGAAAGGTTGGTTCCAGACTTCAAAAGAATCACCCAAAAACATAAAGCTCCGAAAACAAGTTGATGATAATTTTTGTAAGAACAGCATTATTATTATTATTATTATTATTATTATTATTATTATTATTATTATTATTCGGGGAGATGGGGGAAATTCGGGGAGTGGTAAATATGCTTCGAACTGTAAACCCGCCGTATAAAACACAAGCATTTTAACCGTTACACCATAATTCAAACCACGAATAGTATCACATTATTGAGCAAAAATACTCAAATTCCTTTCCATTTACCCCAAAAAAAGGAAAAAAAAAAAAAGTCTTACATACAAGAATACATACATACATCGCTACAATTCGTTATGTACTAATCCATGGTTCACTTTCTTCCCCACCCCCCAACCCCTTCCCCCACTGTTTACCCCTGCAACAAAAATAATTTTTTCAATTGAGGACAAAATCAAAATGGAACGACGTCGCTGCAAGCAAAATCGTCGGAATTTGCTATTGAATCCTCTGGCCAAGAGTCCCGCAGCAATTTCAGGAGCATTTGCGCCTTACGCTTTGCTCTCTCCGTGCAATCACTCTGGACCAGTAATAGCAGCTTCGTTAACACGCCCGCGGCCACCGCTTCACGCAGACTCAACTCGGATGCTGAGCAGAGTGATAGCAGCGCGCCCGTGGCGTATTCCGTTGCACGGTCGGAGATCTTTAGAATGATTTTGACCAGAAGCGGAACTGTAAGCGAGTGAGCCGCGAACGCGGAGGAGCCGGAAGGAATCCGGCAGAGTAATTCAACGGAGGCGAGTGCTCTTTCGGAATCACATTTTTCGAACTCCGCCAGCCTGTCAATCAGCGTCTCCACCGCTCCCGCAGCCACCGCCTTGTGCCGGTGCTGCTTCACCAAGCACAAGGCAAATAGTGCCTTGATTCCTATTTTCAGCGCTCGTGGATATGCTAACGGAAAGTTCAGAATTCCAACGATACCTTCGAATATTCCGTGAGTGTTGCTGATCTCTGCTCGAAGATCCGGGGACCTTATTCCTGCAATAACAATTTCAATCAACGCCGCCGAGTTGACTCGGACATCTACGGAAGAATGGAACAGTAAATTCACGAGGTATCCAACTCGGTCGGAATCAGTAGCCACGAACATACACTCCGGTTCAGAGAGAGAAAATAAGGACAAAATCGCGAGTGACTCGTGACTCAATTCAGCAGACCTCGAATCCGAATCTAAATCGGAAAACGCAATAGCCAGAAGAATCTCTCGCGCACTATTCGCTGCAATAACAGACCGATTCTTATCCGAGTCACGTGCGAGTCCTTTGAGTCTCCTCAGAGCGGACAATCTCAACCCAAGGGGCACCGACCCAGACGATGCCTGATTCAACAGGTTCCTCACCATTGTCGGATCCGCAGGTTGTTTGGGCGTGGGAATTCTCTCCACACCAAATGTCCGGTTCGCAACACACCAATCCTGAATAAGCCGCCGGAGAGTATGGTTCGGGATCAGGGTAAAATCAGTGAGCGGCGCACGGGTAACAGGGCACGTCGTATTTCCGGTGGCCACCCAGGACTCGATACTGGTGCGGTCATAGGTCTGGCCGGTACAAACCGTCACCGGATCACGCATGAGCTCAAGAGAAATCGGGCACCGGAAATGGTACGGAATCTGCACTCCTACATCCAACGGGTCTAAATTTCCAGGCATGTTACACTCTTCCCGTTTATAGCTATATATAATCTGCAAATTGGGTGTATGTATGTATAAATAAAATATGAACAAAAGAAAAGGGGACAAAGAATCAGAGAAAAGAAGTGGGTATTTACTAAATATGAGAAGGGACTGCAAATTCTCTATCAGTTTGTTGTGGGAGTGAAGGGTTATATACGAAATGGAACAAAGGGACATAGCCAGGGAATTCTTCTCTGTGAACCTGTACTACTACTGCTATTCCCCACACGTGTGTTGGTTAAGGATTTAACCATGGTTGGTTTACACGAGCACGTGTGCTTGTTGGGGACTGGTTTCGGTCAAAGATGTGTGGGTGGGGTGGGGACCAATTGGGACCCACTTTTCATGCTGAAATCATAAAAACTCATGTTTTTATCAATGTGATGAATTATTTATCCTTTTTTTTTTCTTTTATTATTACTGGATTTGAGGGTCGTTGGGGGTTATTAATTCTTTCTTAATTCCTGATAATGATAGCTCTAATCCTTTCCTTATTTTTCCAAGATACCATATTGTTAAAACTTTACCCCCTTTGTTCCATACATATAATCCATTATATTATTTTCTACCCCATAAAGATAGTCCACAATATTAATTTCATTCGTCTCACACTTGTTACATCGAACTTATATTTAATTTTTTTCATTATGCTCTTAATTAATTAACTATTTAAACTACTAAGTACCAAACTTAAAGGGGAAAATAGATCCTAATGTAAGATGCTCACAGAGTTTTAATGGATATAGTTTGATATTATACTCATTTCATTATTACTCATACTTTGTTTATTGGAATTAATTCCAGCTCACTAATTAGGAAGAAAGAAAAAATTGGAAAAAATTACATATATAAAATTAAATGTGTTAACCACATTATCTACTGTTTCTTAATCCGTGTGAAAATATTTATTGTCCTATATTTGTAAGACAGAGGTAGTAATAAAAATATATATTGTCATTTGTCAATTTGCCATAGTTTTGTAATTAGTTAAAGAAAATTCAAGGATCATGGCCAATAACATTAGAAGATTCTAGATAAATTATAGATCACTTTCTTTATTGAAATGTAGTTGAAATCTTTCCTTATATACTCTTATTCAATATACATCCTCATCAACAAGATCCCTTTTCATTCCACTAAGTTAGATATGTATTTATTTTTTGTTCGTCTCAAATTATATACTACTTTCCTTTATAAATGTATTTGAAATCTTTAGTTTTCTAATATACCTATATGGAACGTGTAGTATTATCAATGAAATAGAACTATTAGGAAAATACTCTTTAAAGTTTTTTTCTAACAATATTAATTGAGTATTTCTTAATTTATGTGAAAACGGGAACATGCCTAGTGGGATGGATGGAGGAGGAGTAATAGCAATAATAAGGTGAAATAATTAGTAAATGAATGAGTATATTAGGAAATTAGAAATTTTACTTTCCCAATAATATTAATCTAAATTTTGTTAATCTTTGTAAAATTAGAAGGAAGAAGGAAGTCTATTTTAGTGGGATTGAGAAAATGGCATTAGTGTCATTACTGAGCAATCTAAATTTTGTTAATCTTTGTAAAATTAGAGGGAAGTCTATTTTAGTGGGATCGAGATAATGGCATTACTGTCATTACTGAGTGTTGAACATATGAAGTCAAAGATGATTATCGCTGGGTATAAGCACTAAATAGTCATTAATAACAGTGCAGTTTAAGCAATAACATTTGGTGCAGATTTCAAAGTACATTCAATCTGGTACGTCCAGAATTTTTTAAACTTGAAAATAAAAGGACAATAATAAGGAGTCGGGTGATTGGGCAGTTGGCTTGATTTATTGGTATCGATAGGGCAGGAAGATTCAAGGCAACCACTGTGGTCTGTAAACAAAAATATAGGCCAATAGATAATATTTTAATCCCCTGTTAACTTTATCAGTTACACATGTTTGAAAGAAATTTCGGTATTTTAAGAGGATCATCATCATACCCTGTATTATTAGTAAAATTAAGAAATGACATATAAATTTATAAAGACTTAAATTATTGCTAAATTACCATTAAACGCACATATGGGGTTTTTATTAGCCTCCAATATTATTGGAGTATAAAAAAAATTTTCTCCGCATGTTTTAGGCATGATATTGTTATCAAAACTATCGTAGAGACGCCCATCTATAGCAGCGACCAAAATATCATTAAATAAGTATGCATAATTGCGTAACTCTCCAAATAATGTTAATTAAAAACAATATATATATATATATATATAAACAAGAGTCTCAAAGATGAAGCATCCAACATCTATATACTTCATTATTTAAAGAAATATGAAATAGACATTACAGTAACTCGAGAAATGTAAGAAAAGATATCCGACACCTTGAGTCAATAAAATCATGGACATCCACAAAATCTCTATCGATAATGGTAGCCGCACCTAATTTAGAGCTGCACACAAGAACAATACAAAGACAACTAGTAGTATTCATTTGAATTGAATCGAACCACACAAATGACATTTGCTTTTGTTTGTGAAATGTCTTGGATTTTACTGGACACTATTGGGTTAGTCAATGGTCAATGACGAGCTGTCTAGTTTTAGTTGGCCCGCTTGTCTCTCAGATTTTTTCCTTAATTATTCGTCTGCCCAGGAAAAAAAACCTTTTGCTTTTTACCAGCAGTGGGAAACTGGGACCTACCCAGGAGAAAACGACGCTGATTAGGTGGTCCCCCGCAACATTCCATGACCATTTAACGTCATTTGCATCACAACAATTGGTGCCATTTATCCGTCACACGTTGGAGCATTGATTTCGGTCGGGTGCGCCGGGGGAGGATGAGGGGGCCGGAAGTCAGGCGAGAACAGGAGGTCTGAGTTTTGCCCCACGGGTGGCTGCGGCCGTTGGCGGTGGTGGCGGAGCCGGTGGGGTACAGGGGCGAGGACTGACACATGAGCGGGGTTGTCTGTAGTCAACCTGGCAAGATTGTCGGTACAGCTACAACCTTTGGTTCCCTGATGCACGTGATGCAACTCTTTTGCACGTGTCCCCAGCTAAGCACCAGCAAACAGCAATTCACCTTTTTTTTTTTTCTTTTTTCTATTTTTCAAAATAATTATACTATATTTAACAAAAAAAAATTAATAATTATACTATACTTGCACAATTGTACAATCTGTTTGTACAACCACACTTGATATAATCCTTTTTTAGAATCTTTTTTTTTATAGATAATTATTACATCATCTCAATATAGTAATAATACACCTTACTATTAGTTAATAAATTGACAATTTTGTCTTTTAAAAATTTAAATCTCAAACAACTTAAATATCTTAATTTACAGTTTTACCCTTCAATTTCTCCCCATAGAAATGTTTTAACTTCTCTCAATCGGTAAACTAATAGAGAGATTTATCATTACTTACCTAAATATCACATGACAAATCAAAGACCCAAATTTGTTGTGTTAAAAAAAAAAAAAACTATATGTATAAGTACCAGGCTCTATTTTTAGAGGGTGATCAAGTTCCTTAGAAAATTTCGTATAAGTATTATATAAATGAAGAATTATTCTTTTTCTTTTTCTTAAGTTGTGAAACACATTGTGTATTGTTTTCACACTCCACCTCGGATTTTTAAAACCTTTTTATTAGGATTTAGGATTTTTGACAATGAGAAGTGTGAGACTTTAAATAAATATAGGGAGGTTATGTACAAATTTTATATATAAAGTATATATAAATAACATTTCTCAGAATGAATTTATTCACCTTTACATACGTATACTACAATGAAACACAATCTAACAGGTACAAATAAATGTGAACTGCCTAGTTGATTGGTTAATTACGATCGCCAAGAACGTGATAAAAAAGGAGTAAAAATAACTATAATGTAAAATAAAAAGAGCTCCACGTTTAAAAAAATGGCAAGCAATAAAAAAGGAGTAAAAATTCAAAAAAGAATTATCTAATACAGGTCAAAATATATTAAAATTAATACTGTATATTATATTATTCTAACTTTATGGTATTTTCCACCCTAAAAGTGATATCGATGCCAACGTTTATTGTTGATGTAACAGGAGTGGCATCTTTTAATTAATTAGTTATTATATCAATATACTTATTTGATTGAGAATTCCCATGTCATAAGCAACCTTTTCCTTTCTCATCATACATAATTGAGCCGCACAAAAACACATACAAAAATTCTAATAAAATTAACAAATAATCTAATCTTTTTTTTCAACACATCACATCACTTCACTTTTACATCAACACTATCACATAAGACATATGTTAATTTTGTCACTATTTTTATCTATTTTTTGTCTAACTAAAATTATTCTACATAATTTGTTGGGTGGCATTGTTATCTTTTGGAATGCAAAATTACATGCACATAAATAATAGTGCATATCTTTTTTGCTAGCTAATTTGCTACTATTTATTTTAGTTTGGTTTTATATGCGTGTCAAGAAATTTTATACTACTATATTTGTTATTATCTAAGAGAACCTGTTACTCCAATATTACTCTAGTTAGATAATTTCCATTAGGTAATTATATTTTGAGATATGATATATTTGTGATCGGTTGCCAAAAAGTCATTTAAAATAATTGTGCATACATCTAATATTTTTGGTCATGAATTTGGGGGAAAAAAATTTAAATAGCATATATACTTTCTTGCATATTGGGTTTGCAAGAGGGATTTTTTTTTTTCAAACATTCGAAATACTTTCTACTTTATGTGATTTTAAGAATCATACTATATTTTCCTTTCAAAAAAGAATCATACTATTATGGTTTTAGGATTTCTGTTGCAAGAAAAGAATGTGAAAAAAGTATATCGTTTTAACAAACAACATACAATTCTAGATTTAGAAAATTCGTTGCAAGAATGGAATGTAAAAATAGTAAAGCTAGTCCGCTTTCGGATTTGGCCATGTGAAATTTTGTGGTCCAATATTCGAATAATTGAACCCACTTTTTCAAGGGGTCAGTGTGACATGTAACAAAATTTATGTCTCGTACGTGGTCCCATATTAATGTGGTTCTCCTCTTGTCAATTTATGCTTACTTTTACATATTTTAGTGTTTAAGAATCTTTAAAAGAGATGTTTGGACCATATATATCTTAATAATTATGTCAAAGTTAAGTTCATTTCGCTTTAATGTTTTAATTAAAAACAGTATAACGATGTTTATAAACTTACCTACATGAATTTATTGCAGGGAAAAATGAAAAATAGAACCCATATAGTATAGCTCTTTGGGAAGAGAATCTATATTGCAAGGGGACCAAAATTTAGTTATGGCCACATAGATTACATGCTTTAGAGAATATTTATCTCCCATGACCAATTTTTTTTACCAGTTATCCTATTCAGAACTCATTCCTTAAAATGGGAGTTACATTTCGATATCTTTATTTAAAGGGATATATGATGTATATGAAAATGTAAGCACCAAATATTTGTTGTCGTTATGCCACGAAATAGATAATACCAGTTACTTATATATACTCAAGAACTCATTAAAAGATAGTTATGTTCAATGTATTTTGGCATGTTTAAAGTTTAAACACATGTTTTATATACATATAATTAACTTGCGTGGCTCCTTATAGAATAATAATAATAGCAGCAGGAGCAACATCAACAACAACGACAATATATTCGTAGAAATATTCGGTATGCTCTCATCTTGATTAGAGTAGGTTTTTTTTGGTAAAATACTAATCCGGTTTGTACTGTAGAAATGAAAAGTCTTGAGCACCAACTAGAGCACCAACTGGATGGCACCTTATAAGTTATAACGTCATTCGTTGATCCGTTCTTTTAAAATAACTAATTAATAAAAAAATTAATTGATTATCTATTAGTGAGTGTTAGTTGTCGGGCTCATCTTCACGTCAACAAATGATGTCATTAGGTGCTATTCGATGGTGCCATACCAAAACTCACTTTAGTAATTAATTTTTTAGGCAAAAAGAGAAAAGAACAAAAAGAAAATTTTAAAATCATGTAGTATTATGTAAGTTTAAAATCATGTAGTATTATGTTTTTCGATATTACAAAGAGATTGCAAGGGGAATTGATCTCCTAATCAAAAGTGTAAAAAACCAAAAAACCAATTAAAATGTGATTAGATCACATAAATTTTAACAAAATTATATTAATCACTCTTATCCAATAATGTGTGCTAAAATATACCCAAAGAAAATGGAATATTCTTCTTCATTTTTTATATACAAAGGGGATGTGCCCTATTCTCCGTCTCGTGATTCCTCCTACCAAGTTAATACCGGATTAGGCAGGGGTTAATTAAGTGATAAATTAGTTTAGGATTTTGTGCTTAATATGAACACAACTTAATTAATTGATTTCTTGCAGCTGCTTTGGCAAGCTACGACTGATAAAGCTTTGTAGTCGCTGACAAAATGTTTGAGCAATGTACAGTCTTGAGCAGTGTGCTTTTGAGTTATGAAATTCCGATTAAGCCCTAATTGTTTTCTCCATGCTCGTCCAATGCATTAGGATTATCTGAGATTTAGATTTTTTAATGGCAAAACTATCAATAATTGAACTAAACAGTAAACTAACAGGGAGGTGTTGATATTACTCTTGAATTATTGGGGCCCCTGAATCCACACCGAGTTTGACAGAGTTTTTCTGTGTAGTAGACTTTACTGTAGAGAATTAAATAAATAATAATAATACTAGTAATAATAAGAATAAGAATAATCATCTACTCTAACATGGAGATATTGCATTACTCTTAAATAATTGGAGCCCTTGAATCCACACTGAGTTCGACAGAGTTTTTCCGTATGATAGATGATACTGTAAATAACTAAATAAAAGAAGAAAAACTAATAAAATAATCTACTCTAACAGGGAGGTGTTGCATTACTCTTAAATAATTGGGGCCCCTGAATCCACACTAAATTCGACAGAGTTTTTTTCGTTTAGTAGACGTTTCTATAAAAGACTAAATAAATAACAATAAATAATCAACTCCACATTAGTGTTCTAAAAAACTTACCTAAAAGATGCTTAGGAGCATTTAACCTCAAAACTGTACAGCCTATTAGTGTTCTAATAGACTGTATGCTTCGTCACACCTTACATTTTATCACGCATTAATTGTGCTTTTATCACATGTATTGGTGCACTTATATGCGCCTAAACTAAAAAAAAAAATCAAAAAAATGAGCCTGAAATAAGTTTTTGATTTCTATGCTTTTTCACGTCTTACTCTGATAAAAATTTGCTCCACATCTAAAAGTTTTTAGAGCAAGATTAATATTGGGGAAAAATTGGTAAGGGGAAAAAAGTTAAAGGGAAAAAGTTAGGGGGAAAAGCTATTATCAAATAATGTATAGAGAGAAATGTAGTGATTATAATGTTTGAGGATATTTATTTTTTAAAAATCTTTTACAAATTATTTTGCCTTTACCTTTTTTTCATCATACAATTGATACTCAATTATTTACAAAATATTATTTTTTAATTTATTACATATACTATACACTCACAGTGCGTTGTACGAGAAGAATATATATCAAATGATTTAAAAAAATAAATATTATGAAATTTTATTAGTTTCCTTTTTTTTTTGTATGGTGAAATTTTATATGGTTACGTTACCTAATAAGAAATAATTAATTTTTAACATCAACCAAACAATAATGTAATTTTTTTCTTGTCATCTTAAGGTAACTAAAATTTACATTAAATTTTAACTCGATTATTATCGTTAAAGCAAATAAATATCATTTTATTTTTTTGCACTAATTTATATAAATAGCATCGTAAGAAATAATTTTGAGATGAGCGGTTAGATGTAATTTGAAAATATTTCTTATTCGAAACCAATAAAGTCAGATAGCATGAAGATTTTATAAATTAATAATACATAAAAGTAATCATATATAAAATAGTCGTAATTATTAATATTCATTTATATTGGGAAAAATTAAGAAAAAATTAAAATTATAATTTTCAATTAACTTAAACTAACAATATGTGTGTGTGTTTAATTTCTATTAATTATAAACTATAACTTTGAAGATATATTAGACCATTGGATAATCAAATTTATTTATAATTAAAAAAATTAAATGATGATAATTATTTATTAGTTATTAAATTTAATAGTGAATCTTATTTCAGAATGGTGAATATATAAGACAAAAGTGAATAAAAAAATTTTAAAAAAAAATTGAAAGATTATACCAAATAGATTATCACAATATAAAATGTCTAAAAGACCCTACTAACAAGTTTTTTTGACGGAAAAACTGCAGTCCAAATGTATCGCAGCTCTTTTCATTTAATTAATATATATATATATATATTTTTTTTTTGAAAGGAAAAAGTGAGGGGGAAAATAGGTCCTCTTTTACCCAATTCCCCCTCGAGAATAACTTTTCCCCCATTCCCTTATAACACCAATTGATTCTATTAGGTGACAAAAACCCAACAATTGAAAAAACCCAAAATAACTTTTTCCTCTTGTACACTAATTGATTTTGTTGGGTTTTTCACCTAATATTAATTTTGCTCTTACTAACCAAAACTCCTAAACTCTATGGCCTGAAATTCATTTACTACAGTAATAACTTGACTGGAATAGCCTAATTCATTTCGTCATTGAGGCCCATAGGAAGTGTCTTAAAATTTGTAGGACGTCTACCTTGAGCGTTAAATATACATTTGGTCACTTAACTTACCCTTTTATTTTTAAATCATCACTGATCTTTAACTTCTTACCCGTTATTCACTGAACTTATAAATGACTCATCTATCACTAAAATGGGTTTCGTTAGTTATATTTAACGGAGGATATGACATGGCTTAACGACAAAATGATGTGGCTTAAACTATAAATATTCACTGTTGACTTGCGCGATTTTCAAGACAATTCATTTTTATTCTCTAGAATTATTCTCTTGAAGACCTTTCTTACTCACTCTCACGCCGGAGGAGCTACGGAGGTCCTCCTTCCCGCCTTCTTTTGCAGGGTCTTGGAAGCTTAAACAGGAGTCCGATCTTGCAGATCCTTTTAAGGGCGAATTTGACTTCGTCATTTGGCGCCGTCTATGGGAACCCGCTCTTGCATCGTTACCACCAGCAACAACAGATTACATTTGGAGAGTGAAGAGGCAGCCCGAGGGCCACCGCCAATTATGTCTGGACCTCAAAATACAGTGGACCTTCTACCGGAAGCCGAACAGGTACCCCCTAATGGACCCGACCTCCCTCCTAGGCCAACGGTGGAATATTTACAACTACAGGTGGATGAATTGCGACAGCTCCTCCAGAGATCCGCCCTAACTTCCGGGTCGGTCCCGAGCCCCTCTGTCGGCCATGAGAGAGGACGGGACGATGGGGCTGAGCCGTCCCATAGGGGTGTCCCCGCCCTGGAGACACGGCCCTCCAGGAATAACCTGCAACAGGCGGAGGTTAGTGAGACGGTGATGATGTCCATGGAAGCCATTACTCAGATCATACAATAAGGAATAGCGGAGGGGCTTAGACAAAAAGTAGTAACCGCGACCTCCTTCAGTAGAAAGTCTGCTTTCACGACAGCAGTGCGCTCCTTTCCTCTTCCAGATAATTTCAAGTATCCCCGAATGGAAGAGTATGATGGGACTGGAGATCCTAATAACCACCTGAACACATATACCGACATAATGGATATGCAAAATGCCCCTGATCCTATATTATGCAAAGCCTTCCCGCAAACGTTGACAGGGCCGGCTAGGGACTGGTATGCAATGCTGCCAGAGGGATCTATTTGTCAGTTTCACAATCTTGTAGAACGGTTTTTGACTTTCTTCACCAGTAGCAAGCGCATTAAAAAAACAGCCGCTACCCTCATGCAGATGAAAGATCGGAAGGAGAGTTGCTACGGCAGTTCATGAGTCGTTTCAATGGTGAACGGTTGCAGGTTCCCGACCTACATATAATAGCAGCTGTATCTGCACTCACGCAGGCAGTAAGTTGTACAGAATTCAAGAAATCTTTATCTAAGAACCTGCCCCAAGGAGATAACGACTTGCTAAGAAGGGCGGAAAAGTATATCAACATGGAGGAAACTTTGTTCCCAGCTGTAGCTACTCGTCCCGCCGATAAGAGAGCCCCACCTCTGTCTGAAAAACCTGACCAGAAAAGAAGTAGGGTGGAGAAAGATAGCCGATCTTGGCAGCGGTACCCGATAAGGTAACAGTGGATCGATCTACACCCCTCAATGCCTCCCGCTCTCGAATACTGATGGAAATCAAGGATAAATACGATCTTCATTGGCCGAAACTAGTGAAAGCCCGAATTACAGGGAGCAACAGAGATAAATACTGTGACTTCCATAAGAGCCACGGACACACCGCAGAAGAATGCAGGAACTTGAAAGAGGAAATTGAAAACTTAATCAGGAGGGGACATCTAAAAAAGTTCGTGAGGACCAATGGACCAGAACGTGGAAACGAGGTGAAAGGGTTAGAGCAAAAGCCATCGACAGGAGGCTCGGGTACAGCAGGCACTATAAACGTAATATCTGAAGAGATGGCAGCTGGGGGCGATACTGGAGCATCGAGGAAAAGCTATGCCCACTCCTTAGGGCAGGGAACAGAAATACTTTTGGTGCAAAGGGTCGGCCATGGACAAGACATCACCTTCGGACCAGCCGACCTGTTGGGGTAGCTCAGCCCCATGATGATGCCATGGTTATCATGGTAGTGGTGGCAAACTTCAACGTGAAAATGATACTCATCGACAATAGAAGTGCGGTGAATGTCCTTTCCCTTGAAGCGTTTAAACAAATGGGACTTCCGTTACTGTCTGCTCTTCATCCGCATGCCCTTCTAGGGGTTCGAAGGAGGGATTGTGCAACCTACTGGGGTGAGAGAGCTACCGGTTGCTTTGGGAACAGAGGGCAACTAGGTTACCAAGAAGGGTGCATTTTAGGTCGTAAACATGCCTTTGGCATATAATGCGATATTGGGACGCCCATTCCTTAATAGCTTGCAAGCCATCGTGTCTACCTTCCATCTTACGATGAAATTCCCCTCACCCACGGGGGTCGTGACAGTACGTGGGGATCAGGCAATTGCTAGACAGTGTTACGTTAACAGTATCAGAAGCCCGCCGGGTGTCATGAACTTGGGCATGGGAAAAGAAATCAGAATGTCGGCAGTGGAGGAACTTGTGAGGATCGAGATTGTTAAGGGTCAGTTTTTCTCTTTGGGGAAGCAGTTATCGTCCGACCTCCAAGGGAGGCTCGCATATTGCATCAGACAAAACTTGGACATTTTTGCTTGGGACAGCAAAGATATGCCGGGAATAGATCGCGAATTGATAGAGCACAGGCTAAATGTACTCCCCGAGCGCAAGCTAGTAAAACAGAGAAGACGCCAATTCGCCCCGTCCCGCCGGGAGATAATACAGGTAGAGATTGAGAAGTTGGTTAAAGCCGGTTTTATCAGAGAGGTACAATGCCTGGATTGGTTGGAAAATGTTGTCTTGGTACCCAAGCCCGATGAAAAATGGAGGATGTGCATCGACTTCACAGATCTCAACAAGGCCTGACAGAAGGATAGCTACCCACTACCCCGAATAGATCGCCTTGTGGACTCCACTTCGGGTTACGAACTTTACAGTTTCCTGGATGCGTTCTCTGGATACCACCAAATAAAGATGGCCGAGGAAGACGCGGAGAAGACCTCATTTGTAGCCAATGAGGACATCTACTGTTATGACATCATACCCTTCGGATTGAAAAATACAGGGGTGACATATCAGAGAATGGTCAATAAAGTCTTTGCTGAAGAGATCGGGAAAACGATCGAAGTATATATAGATGACATGGTGGTCAGATCGGAAGAGCGTGGATCGGCACATTAGGGATTTGGAAAAAATCTTTGCCACCTGAAGAAAATACAACATTCGGCTGAACCCGACAAAGTGCTTTTTTGGAGTGGCGTCCGGAAAATTTCTTGGGTTCATGATAACCTACAGGGGGATAGAAGCAAACCTCGACAAGATCTCAGTGCTTGTGAACATGGAGTCGCCAAAAACCTTGAAGGAAGTACAACGACTACGGGTCGGGTCGCAGCCCTAGGTCGGTTTATGTCGAAATTTGCTGACAGGTGTTCACCATTTTTCCGAACTATTAAAGAACGAGCTACGTTCGCCTGAGATGACAAATGTGAAGCCTCCCTCCAGAAGTTGAAAGAATATCTTGGGACAGCACCGATTCTATCGCGACCCCTACCGGATGAACAGCTCTACCTGTACCTAGCAGTCTCAGAACATGCAGTCAGTGCAGTATTGGTCAGAGAAGAGAAAAGTGGACAGAGGCCGGTCTATTACGTCAGTAAAATCTTGACTGCGGTCAAGTAGAGATACTGCTTAGCAGAACATTTGGCCCTTGCACTTGTGGTTGCCTCGCAAAAGCTGAGACCCTACTTCCAGGCCCACACGATCCATGTGTTGACTAATCAACCTCTAAAGCAAATATTGCAAAAGCCAGATGTCGCAGGTCGGTTGCTAAAGTGGGTAGTGGAACTCAGTGAATATGACATTGAGTACAAGAGCCGACTAGCGATAAAGGCCCAAGTTCTTGCAGACTTTGTAGCAGAGTTGAGCCCTAGATCTCTTAACTAAAAAAATAGCAGCACCAGTGGCTCTGAGATGTGGACCCTCTTTGTTGATGGATCGTCTAATTCAACTGGTGCGGGAGCGGGCATAATATTACATAAAGATACATGTATAATGGAGGTATAGTGTACAATCAGATTTAGGTTCAAAGCAACAAATAATCACGTCGAGTATGAGGCCGTGATCATGGGATTGCAGACAGCACTACAGCTCGGGGTCGAGAACATTATAGTTTGCAGTGATTCCCAGTTGGTTTTTGAGCAAATCGAAGCTACTTATGAGACGAAGGGAGAAATCATGAATTTATATCGAATGGAGGTACTCGACCTGCGTCGAAAATTCAGATCCTGTGAATTCAAGAAGGTGCCCAGATCTCAAAACTCTAAAGCCGACACATTATCCCGGCTCATTACTTTGAACACTAATAGGTTAGAAAGAGCGGTGTTGTTGAAGACGGTTCACGAACCCTCCATCATGAGAAAAGAATACGTAGGAGAAGTTCAGCAAGAGCAAACAGAGTCTACATGGCTCAACCCTATCAGAACATTCCTCGAGACCGGAAGCTTGCCGGCAGATAGAGAGGAAGGTAGAAAAATCAGGAGGAGAGCTGCCTCTTACCTCATCATAGACGGCCTATTGTACAAGAGTGGTTTCGCCCTGCCTTACCTAAGATGCCTCACCCCGCAGGAGGCAACAAATGCGATGGAAGAAGTACATGAAGGAGCCTGTGATGGCCATCAGGGCGGTAGAACTTTAGCCGCCAAGCTAGTACGGTGCGGATACTTTTGGCCAGGTATGAAGAAGGATGCAGTAAAGTTTGTGCAAAGTTGTGAGAGATGCCAGAAGTTTGGGAACAACATTATACGACCTCCTAAGCATCTGTCCCCCATTGAGAACCATGTGCCTTTTGAACAATGGGGGGTCGATATTCTTGGTCCGTTCCCGAAGGGTAAGGGACAAATGCAGTTCTTGGTAGTGGCGATCGAGTATTTCACCAAATAGATAGAGTCCATGCCATTGGCCACTATAACAGCTCAGAGGATAGAAAACTTTTTGTGGGGATCTGTCGTCTGTAGATTCGGGCTTCCTAAGATTTTCATCACTGATAATGGCCGATAGTTAGAATGCCGATTCTTCAAGGATTTCTGCAGCAAGTGGCAGATTGAGCACCGCTTAACGTCAGTGGCTCATCCGCAGAGTAACGATCTTGCCGAGCTAGCAAACAAACTTATTCTTGGCGACCTTCGAAAAAGATTGGAAAACGCCAATGGTGACTGGCCCGAGTACCTACATACCATTCTACGGACTTGCAGAACCACTCACAAAACCTCCTCTGGAGAAACACCTTTCATGTTAGCTTTTGGCATGGAAGCCCGGATACCCATCGAAGTTTCCATACCAAACTATCGGGAGAAACACGGTGATGGAAGAGGTGCGAGATCAGACCGAGTTGAAGATGGCAAATTATCGTCAAACACTGAAAAAGTACTTTAACGAGAACGTACGCCTCAGGGAGTTTAGAGTCGGTGACCTGGTACTGAGGAAGACTGAGGCCGCTAGACATCACAAAGGTAAACTAGACCCCACTTGGGAAGGCTTTGAAGTGTTGCGGAAAGTGCGCCTGCAACTTACAGCCTGAGAGGCATGCAGCATCGCCCCTTACCAAGGCCGTGGAACGCAGAAAATCTCAAGCAATACTACAAATGAACGAAAAGGGGGAAGGGTTGATTCTTCTCAATTTTTATAGCTTTCATATTATTCTGTGTGTAATTCGTAGGGTACTCTTTTCCCTTTAGTGGGTTTTCGTCCAAATG
This sequence comes from Nyctanthes arbor-tristis, assembly GCA_963692815.1. Classification (NCBI taxonomy): domain Eukaryota; kingdom Viridiplantae; phylum Streptophyta; class Magnoliopsida; order Lamiales; family Oleaceae; genus Nyctanthes; species Nyctanthes arbor-tristis. The sequence goes on along the minus strand of CAVNYN010271826.1, from coordinate 7,176 downwards.
GGGGTTTTACCACTAAAGGTTTTAATGAGGCCCGTTAAAAAAATGATTATTTTACAGGAACTGCGCCTATCGACCTTCTGACAATTAGAGTGAATAAAAGCAGCCTAATTGGGAAGCTCCTGAATACAAGTACGGAGCACGACCCTGAGTCGCATAATTGGAGCTAATAAAAGTAGCCCAATAATGCGACCCTCTGACAATTAGAGCGAATAAAAGTAGCCTAATTGGGAAGCTCCCGAATATAAGTACAAAGCACGACCCTGAGTCGCATAATTGGAGCGAATAAAAGTAACCCAACAATGTGACCCTCTGACAATTAGAGCGAATAAAAGTAGCCTAATTGGGGAGTTCCCGAATACAAGTACGGAGCACGACCCTAAGTCGCATAATTGGAATGAATAAAAGTAGCCCAATAAGGTGACCCTCTGACAATTAGAGCGAATAAAAGTAGCCTAATTGGGGAGTCCCCGAATGCGAGTACGGAGCACGACCCTAAGTCGCATAATTAGAGCGAATAAAAGTAACCTAATAACGCGACCCTATGACAATTGGAGTGAATAAAAGTAGTCTAATTGAGGACAAGTACGGAGCATGACCCTGAGTCACATAATTAGAGTGAATAAAAGTAGCCTAACAACGCGAATAACGATAGACGCTGTGCGCTCATAAGATCGATTAAACAACTTGAATATTTCATTAAAACATGGATACTGCAAAAATATAAACATATTCCCGCGGGGGTTACAAGAAGAAAGGGGGCGCTGACAAACAAGGTCGATGAAGAATTTCAGTCCAATGCCTCCATGTCTTCGTCTTCTCCCTCTTCAGCCTCATAATCCTCTATAACAGGCTGGTCAAATTGATCAAGGTCGAAGCCTTCCGCCCCATTTGGAAAGTTCATCATGGAAGACGTGTCAAGCTTGGGAACGTGTATCTGGCACCAAGCCCGACACTCTCTAATGCCACGACCATACATTTCCAGGGCATAATTCCCTTTGGCCAATTTGAACTCTTCAGAAGCCTTGAAGCCCTCCACAGACTCCTCTCGATCCTTCGACCTTTGCTTCGCGACCTCATGTAGTTCATTCTCTTTTGCCTGCAACGAAGCTCTCAGCCGCCCCATCTCCTCTTCAAGTTTCTCTTTCTCCGCCTTGATCGCAGTTTTTTCCTGTTCAGCCTTCATGGCCTTAGCTGAATGGTACTGGACTGTTGGCTGCATCTTAGCACCCAAGGTCGCCCTCTTGCTACCCTGCTATGCAAGCCCGTATCCAATGCTTATGGCCTAAAAAAAAAAGTGTCAGCACCAGTAGAGGAAAAGGACGGTATAAAGAGACAGTGGACGCAACTTGATACCTTGCAGGCGTAGGAGAGAAAATGGTCAATCCCATTCTCTAGGGCGAGCCCGTCATGGTACTTCTCGACAACTTCGGGAACTAGAGCCCGCTTGAGAGCATTAGCAACATCCTCACGGTCAGAGGATCGATAAGAAGAAGGGACGGTTGGTAACTTGGGGGGGCTAGGCCCCCCTAGCCACCGTCTGGGGTCGGCCTTGGAGAAAGGCTCGGAGGGGCACGAGGGATTTGGGCACGGCCTAGGGATTGAAGTAGGTGGGGTGGTTTTCGCTCTTTTCCTTTTTGGGTTATCTCGGCGCCTGATGGCAACACGAGCCCTGCTCTCCTCCACCTCCCTAGCCTTGGCCGCAATCGCAGCTTTCAGGGCCTCATTGTCAGCAACCATTGCGCCTGAAAAGGTCAAACAAAAAACAATGGGGTTAGAAAGAAATTTATGCTCCATTATACCTGCGAGTCCTGAACACCCCGCTAAAGCAGTAAGGGAGCCAAGGGATCGTGATCCGACATACCCTCTTTACTATATACCCCGGCCATGAGGAAGAGGTCGTTATGAATCAGATCGCTCGTTTCCTCTGCTAACAGGCCTACATCTACCACTCGTACTGCGCAAGCAGCTGTCTCATCGTCAATCGTCCCTATGTCATTGTATTCTGCCACCTTAGGTCGCTTCCATGTTGATCCAAACAGGTTACCAGCAAGGGGACGGAAGTAGAAAAATTGAGTTTTCCACCCACTAGACAGAGAAGGAATCCAAGATAAAGTGATGACCCTCCTCCCAACTAGGTAGACTAAACTATTACACTTGGAGACATATTTCAACTCTAGAAGGGTCCTAAGAACGTCGATGGTGGGTTCGATCACTATTGACCTGCAAAGGATGAAGAAGTACACTAGCAACTTCCATCCGTTGGGTGCCAATTGGGCCGGGCAAATATCAACTAGCCAAAGAAAATGGAGGAAGAAGGGGTGCAGGAGAAACCTAAGCCCACCAGCTAATGAGGCCTTGAAAACGGTGATCTCGCCCTCTTCACATTCAAATGGGACGTCTCCTGGCCCAAGAACCCTATGTGTTCTATATAGCTGAAAGTCGTATGCCTTCATGGTTTTTACGATATCGTGCTCTTTCCACTTATTCCCCACGTCGGGAACCTGAAGGTTGGGGGTCTGAGTCACACATGGGGTTAGGGTCGCTACCCTCATCCTCCGCCTCACTACCCCCCTCTCGATCACCCTCACTTTCAGCTCGCTCCTCACTTGTCTCTCTGCTTCTCACTCTATTCGACCCTATTATGGATTCGGCCGATTGCGAGAGTGGGTGACGGTAAAATCCCACAGGTTCTACATCTAGACGACGTCTAAATCCTCGATCTCTCTAAGGTCGTGAACCTCAATCCTCTGCCCAGACATTGTACAAAGCAAGAACGCAAATAAAAAAAAAAGAGATAAGGTAGGGGGTCGTACCTAATGGGTCGGACTGGAATGGTTCAGAGAGTTCTCAGATTTCAGGGAAAGTTCCTAATGTGGTAAGTGACAAATGAGAGCCGTATTCACTCACCTTTATAGTGGAAGGAACTAAGGAGTCATGTTTTGGGAGTTCGTGCCATTCATTATAGCCGCAGTTAATACACGCCTTCTCACTTCGGTAGACTGCTGCGCTTCCTCTTCCATACGTCACCAAGGTGCTTCTATGGTAACATTTCTGCGTCTCCGAAACATCTCACGATTAGTAAAAGTGTCCCGTTGCACGGGGGCCTATAGAAGAGTCATAACTCCCATATGGGCCTTAACCTCCTAGATGGGCTTTAACCTCCTAGATGGGCCTTTGACCAATTGACGGGTCCATCTATGAGGATAGCAATGAATAGTTATTAAAAGGGGGCTAGCCCATTTACCCGTATGCGAAATCCACTCTAGGGCCCAGGTATATTCCACCTATAAATATTCACTGTTGACTTGCATGATTTTCAAGACAATTCATTTTTATTCTCTAGAATTATTCTCTTCAAGACCTTTCTTACTCACTCTAACGTCGGAGGGGCTATGGAGGTCCGCCTCCCTACCTTCTTTTGCAGGGTCTTGGAAGCTTAAACAGGAGTCCGATCTTGTAGATCCTTTTAAGGGCGAATTCGACTTCGTTAGTGTCCAATGAGTGCCTACCACATAACCTATCAGATACCATACATGGTGTCCAATGGACACCATAGAATGTGCCGGTGTTCCATGTACAATTAGGAATCGAAAATGAAAGTACATTTCACTTTTTATTGTGTGCATTAAAAAGCATGAGAATTGAGATTAAATTTGATTACCGAAATGAATCCAACCTTACGTGTTTCCATGAACAAAGCCTGGCACCTTTCCTCGTGCAACCTACATGAAGATGTAATAATTATTAGTCAAATATCGGAACATGATCAACCAATGCAACCATAATTCACGATTTATATTGCTGCATAATTGATATCCAAGAGCAGTAATAATATATTGCACATAGTGGATAAGTTATAAATCACTATATTTACAAATATTCATTAAATTCATAGCAAAACTAACAAGATATTCATTAGTTTAAATTAAAAATTAGAATCAGCAGGGATATAACATTTAAAAAGAGCTAAGAAAATGAGTTTTTTTTACCCATGAATACGATAGTGGACTATATTCTCTTTTTTTCTTGTCTTACACCAATCAATCCCTTTTAATAATACTTTTTTCACAACCTCATTAGTTATTGAAAAATGTTATGCTAGAGACATCCCATATCACAAGATCGGACACAAAAAACACTCAATTCACTACACTTGAAAATAAAGATCTAAAGAAGGATTAATAACTATTGAAATGTCATACCTATTCAATTGAACAAGCAATATATATCGAAAAGTAGCAGTGTCATTCTTAAAATTGGCATATAGCTATTAAAGGCATTATATTACCATTCAAGAATTAATTAGATAAGTATAGTATATTGAACTAAAGAATTTGATTGTACGGTTATGTCCAAAATGATTGTATTTTAGCCATATTGAACAGTGATAAGTATCCCTATTTAAACAATTGGTAATAAAATCTTCATATAGAAGAATTATCCAATGACCAAACATAAAAATGTCGTCATACTTATAAGAAGAAAATGTTGTTCATTTTTTTTAACTTCATTATTCCGACTAATAAAATTTCTGCAACTTTTTCTTCTTCTGATAGATTCCACTTGCTGGAATTCCTTCTTCTTCATCACGAGAACAAAATTTGGTGCATAATATATTATTTTGGAATGTTGGAACTATTAAAGTAGGCAGCTGGGGAAAACAGCAGCACCGATTAAAGCAAGCACTTCAAGCCAACCCAAGAACACTCAATCTGGATGCCATGCACGTGAAGAAATGGGACTTCTTATAGGCATGGCCAAACAATCCTTTAACTGTATATAAACTCACTTGTCTTTATTAATATTTTTAGAAATTCATAAAATTGCAATTAATTCTCCTACGAAAACTTATAGCAGTCTCCGCAAATATATGTGAAGTTGTAAAAGGAAAAAGTGGATTCATCAGCATGTTATTTTACAAAAGTGTATTCTTAATTGCATCCTTAGATTAATTTACAGAAGCATCTCATGCCAACATGGTGTTGGATGAAATTGGATGTTATAACTATAAATAGGGGTTCACTAACTTACCAAATAAGTTCAGAAATACATAGAGAGTAATGATCCTGTCTCTAGCAACCAGCAGCTACTAGATACCCTATTTTACTGGCTGGATCCTCTTGCAAAACTATGGTGTCTTTCACCTTCATTAACATTCTCTCCAAATCAACCACCCTATCATGCTGATAATCCAGAGGTCTTTTGAACATTTGCTGGTATAATGCTGGAAAACAATTAAGGAAGATCTTACCTGAGTAACTTGACAGTAACTCTTCAAGCTCATAGTTAAAACTGGTCGAGGCATTGGTCAAGAACTTTATTATGTTCTCTCCTTGTATCATCAGAGTGTTCCTCGACAACTACCTTTTCATCATCTAAGAACCCGTTTGAAGATCCACTACTGGAAATGACATCAATGTTCTCCTCTGGCTTCTCTTTCCCTTTGTTATCCCCTTTTGATAAACCTAGCAATGGAACATCTGGTGTGAATTTCGAGTTACAAACACACTTCTTTAGTACCTCGCCCTCAACTGTCAACTTATCGCTCATCATTCTCAGAAGACTTTTAAGCTTAGTTGTCCCATATTCAGCCATACAAAGAGTACTCTTGTAGGTTTTCAGGTATTGTTCATGAACCTGGTTTAGTAGTAAATCTCCCCCTGACAGTTCAAGTAACTTGACAAGTTGTCCTTTCAAATGGTTTAGATCTACTGGCCGTTCCTTTTTCTGATCACCAGAAGTAGGTGTTGTCGCTGATACTTCGTTCATATCAGAAGAATCTGATATGAATTTTGAGTTACAAACACACTTCTTCAGTACCTCGCCCTCAACTGTCAAAGCATCAGTCATCATTCCCAAAAGACCTTTAAGCTTAGTTGCCCTATATTTAGCCGTACAAAGAGGCCTCCCGTAGGTTTTCAGGTATTGGGCATGAATCTGGCTTAGTAGTAAATGTCCACCTGACAGTTCAAGTAACTTCACAAGTTGGCCTTTCAAATCGTTTAGATCTCCCAGCGGTACCTTTTTCTGATCATGAGAAGTAGGCGTTGCCTCTGATACTTCATTCAAATAAGAAGAATCTGATGTGAATTTTGAGTTACAAACACACTTCTTCAATACCTCGCCCTCAACTGTCAAAGCATCAGTCATCATTCCCAGAAGACCTTTAAGTTTAGTTGCCCCGTATTCAGCCATACAAAGAGGCCTCCCGTAGGTTTTCAGGTATTGCCCATGAATCTGGCTCAGCAGTAGATGTCCCTCCGACAATTCAAGTAACTTCACAAGTTCGCCTTTTAAATGGTTTAGATCACCTAGTTGTACCTCTTTCTGATGACCAGAAGCAGGATTTATTGCTGAAACTTTATTAAGAACAGAAGAATCTGGTGAGAAATTCGAGTCACAAACACACATCTTTAGTACCTCACCCTCAACTGTCAACTTATCAGTCATCTTTCCCAGAAGATTATTAAGCTTACTTGACCCGTATTCAGCCATACAAAGAGGCCTCCCGTAGGTATTCAGGTATTGCTCATGAATCTGTCCCAGTAGTAGATATCCCCCCGACAGTTCAAGTAACTTCATAAGTTGGCCTTTCAAATGGTTTAGATCTCCTTGTTGTACCAAGGTCCACTTTTTCTGATCACCAGAAGTAGACATTGTTGCTGAAACTTTATTTAGACTAGAAGAATCTGGTGAGAATTTTGAGTTACAAACACTCTTCTTTAGTACCTCACCCTCAACTGTCAACTTATCATTCATCATTGCCAGAAGACCTTTAAGTTTAGTTGCCCCGTGTTCAACTATACAAAGAGGCCTCCCGTAGGTTTTCAGGTATTGCCCACGAATCTGGCCCAGTTGTAGATGCCCCCCCGACAGTTCAAGTAACTTCACAAGTTCGCCTTTCAAATGGTTGAGATCACCTGGCTGCACCTCTTCATGATGACCAAAAGCAGGCTTTGTTGCTGAAACTTTATTCAGACTAGAAGAATCTGGTGAGAATTTCGAGTTACAAACACACTTCTTTAGTACCTCACCCTCAACTGTCAACTTATCAGTCATCTTTCCCAGAAGATCTTTCAGCTTACTTGCCCCGTATTCAGCCAGACAAAGAGGCCTCCCGTAGGTATTTAGGTATTGCCCATGAATCTGGCCTAGTAGCAGATGTCCCCCCGACAG
>CAVNYN010271824.1:0-61800 GCA_963692815.1 Nyctanthes arbor-tristis | reverse complement strand
GCAACATCACGGACGATCCGGCAACAAATTCCGGAGTGAATTTCTAGAACTTCTTCCAACCGTCGAGGTCGCCGCCGAAGTGGAGGAAGTTGCTGTTATGGAGGAACTGTCCTGAGAAGCACCAAGTGTCGGTGAAAATGTTTAGGGGACTATTTCCCACGTCCCCGGTAGGACGGCAGCGTGGTAACAAAAGACAAAGAGGAAGAAGATGATTCCATGGAGTCATTTTTTCAGAGAGAAAACTTGTAGTGCACAAAATAGTGAACTCCCTGCTGTAAGCCAATGACACCTAAGTAGATCTGGTTCCAAAACTGAATCTAGATCTGTTTTGCTAGAAAAACTCGTTGATTGATTGCTGCTACTAATTGGTGGCAATTGTAGTGATTGGCGAGGTAGTGGCGGCATTTACCTTTTGGCGGTGCTGGTATTACGATTGGTAATATTAAATTGAATTAAATTTTTTAATAATAATAATAATTGAACTCAAAAAAAAATATTTAAGGTAGTTTTGTCAATAAATATCTCCCACCAAATTATTGCGACAATTATATAGATTCCTACAAACATTGAGCTCACAATGTTTAGATTTTTCTAATAATCTCTCACCATATATGTGTCCCATTATAAACTTTGTTTTGCAATTAATTTCAGATATAAGATATTTTTTCAAATTCCTATAAGAGCAAAAAGTTTTTTTTTTTTTTTCTAAAAGTGGTAATTAGTCGAAACCTACACATTAACCATTATAATTTGATTAATATTTTCAATTGTAATTATTTTGATCTTTGTAGTAGTTATTAAAAACAAACTGTAAAAATATTTACATTAATAATATTTTGAAAAAAATAAAAAAAACAGAAAACATTAAACAAAACGCAAAAAGAAAAATTAACATACATACTAAAAATAAGACTCTTACTTTAATTAAATTCCCTCATTTTCTTTCATCTCTAATTATCATCAGTTACAAATGTCCTCTCCCATTTCCTCAAATACCACTTCGACTTCAATACAAAGAGCAGAATCAAAGTAGAAAAACTTATATTCTTCGAATTATTACATATAATCTGCTTTTTCATTCCTTTTTTGACCCACGTAATTCACTACATTACTAAGTAATTTATTACACATTACATTGTGTCATCGTTCATGATATATTATTGATACATTGTGTTATTTTTTTCCAGCCAATATAATTTACTACATTACCTTGAAGTTATTACACAATGTACATTACTGTGTAATTTATTGTACATTATATTGTGTAATCATTTATGATATATATTTGATACATTTTGTAATTTATTACGCATTACATTACCAAGTATTTACACCATTGAACTAAGAAATTCACGACATCATTACCAACGTTACAAAGTTTGGGAGCTTGTCAATTCACGCTGCAGAATCTAAAGGAGGAGGAATCATTAGAGAGATGAAACCTTTAAATTATGGATTATTGTACACAAATATAAACAAATAGACAGTTACAAGGATAGAGACAATAATAATAATAATAATAATAATAATAATAATAATAATAATAATAATAAAAAATGATGTTGAAGTTGACAGGGTGCGATACTCTTCCCCCGATTGTTCGTATGAAATTATTATAAGTTTTTCCTGCTTTGATTTTGCTCTTGGTGTTGAAGTTGACGTGGTATTTGAGGAGATGGAGAGGACAATTCTAACTGATAATAATTTGAGATGAAAGAGAATGTGAGAGTTTTGATTAAGGAAGGAGTCTTATTTTTAGTTTTTGCGTTGATTATTATTATTTTTGTTTTTGGTAATTTGTTTAATGTTTTACTTTTTTTAAATTTTTTTTCAAAATATTATTAATATAAGTATTTTTGCAATTTGTTTTCAATAACTATTACAAAGACCAAAATAGTTATAATTAAGAGTATTTATCCAATTTGTTATAAATGTTACTACTTATATGGAAAATTCCCAAAAAAATCCATGTAAGGGCAAAAATTGGGTTTTGCAGAAATTGGGTTTTTATCTAAAGATCCAAAAACTCTCCATATTTTTGGGCTCCGAAAAATTATAGGCCGTGAAGTGGCTGTCTCAGCGGACTCATGTTAGGTCAGGGCCTGACTTTTGCTATAGATGTAATGACTAAACCTGGGGTGTGGATGAACAATTTCCTGATATTTGGCTTTGAAATTAATTAGTTGGACTTGAATTAATTGAATGCTTAATAATAATTGAATTCGATGGGACCAAACTAAGGGAATTTATACCTTCTTGGACAGAATGATAGTGTGTTGGCCCAAGAATGCAAGACAGCCTAGGACACAATATATATAAATATATAGAGTAATGTCACTCCATTTGTGCTTCACAATCCAAATGGGCCACAAACAAGTATGGGACAAAGAGCAACTAATTACAAGGGGAAATTGGCCCAATAAGATCCCCCAAAAAACAAACAATTGTCTAACTAGTATTTGACCAAAAAAACAAGAGTTAAAATAATTTTAGAAGCTTTGAAATAGAAATGTACAGATTTGCCCCCTATATTACAAACGTAGTTCCTCCTGAATTGGATCTGCCCTAACGTCTAATCTCCATCCAGTCCACGTTAACTCCTCTGCCGTCACGCAGTGCGCTCGCTTCGTCACAAACCAATAGTTCAAAATCCAACGGCTCTCTCCCACACCCAAATCAAGTTCCGACTACCAGCACCCCTCTTCAAAGAGAGGCTCTCTTTGTTCCCTTTGGAGTCTTGAACCATCGAAGGTCAGTTTATCGGTGCTATATCAGTCCAATCCACCCCACCCCTTTGAGATTTTTCCTTTAAATTTGTCATGATCATCAATCTGCTTGAGGGGAAATTGCGTATTCACTCGTATAAAAGATAAGAGTATTTCTTTTCTTAAATAGTTTTTGGTTGTTTGTATTTTATTCAGAAACCTATCGAATATCATTTATAATTTACACATGGATATTGAACTTCTCTATCAAGCTACCAGTGTTTATGGTTCTTTATTTGGATAAACACTTTCAGTAGCTATTGATAATAATCAGCTAGTTGGTTTGTTGATTAGATTAAATTTGCCAGTTCAACTTTGTGGATTTTTAAGCTATAGAAATTTCACTGTAGTTGCATTTTGAAATAACGACCGAAAACGGGTTGCTTCTGGCTTCTCATTGTTACCAGGGGCTTTATTTTTTAAGTACTCATATTTTTTGTTAGGAATTAGATAAAAGGCACTCACAAATAAAGGCAAGATAACTAAGTGTTGAGTTTAGACACACCAAAGACATTACTTTTATTAGCACTCACGAAATTACTTTTACAAGGGGACACTAGACACACCCCTCAATTTCTACAAATACATCTCACAAGTGTGTTATATTTTCTCCACAAAGTGGAGTACTCTATCACTCTCTCACTATAAGAAATACTACACTTATTTACTCACCCACACTCCAAGTAAATGGCTGACCCATATTTATAGAGTACAATTCGGTTCTTTCAACTTCCTAGGCCATTCTAGTATGTTGATGAATAGATTAGTTTAGTCACCATTCTCGAGATTTCTTAAACTTTAGTGCCACTTCTAGAAGGTGGTGATGACATTCTTCATTAAGTATATATTCACTTTCTCATATTATATGGTGTATTCATCATAACTAATGATGCTTGTATGATTACTTGTTGGTTACAATGAGCCATTCACTAACTAGCAGCTATGTTAGATTTGGTAATTTATTTGGAATGGTAGCATAGATGAGTGAATAAAACTTGACTAGTTATCAAGCCTCTTCATTGTTGCAGTTGTTTTATTAGAAATGGCAAAAGATGGTCCTAATTGGGAAGGCTTACTAAAATGGTGTGTCTCTTCCTCTGGTGGCAACAGTTTCCTCAGATAAATACACAATAATTGGTAAGAATCAATTTTTAGAAATTATTTTTAGTGGTTGTGAAAGTTTGTGTATTCTCAATTAGTAAAGGATTGCAATTTTTATTTCAATTCTCTTGAATTGTTAGGATCTATTTGTAGGAAAAGCTTCCAACTATTCAATGAGTTTTTTTTTTACTCTAGTTTGGTAATCTATACTGGAATGTTCCTTATGTTTCAAGTTATGCCATATGGTGAATGTGACATTATTTTTCTATTGCTAGCATGGATAGTACCTTGATCCTAACAATTGGGTACGAATGTTGTTTCCTGTTGTTCTATGTTCCTAGTAGTAGATTAATCAAGTTTCATCAGTTTGCAACATTTTTATGGTTTTGGTTGAATTGGTTCTATAGGAAAACTACAGAAATTCGTTGAGATCTCTTGCTAAGATTGCTCCAAACAGTTCAAAAATTACATGTAGTTAAATTTCTTGAAGTATATATATGGCATAAGAATTTAGGGTTTAAAGATATTGAGGTTAATTTAAGAAATTTTTAGAGTTGAGTGGTTGATTATGAATTAGTTTAATGTGTTAAAATGGCATGAGATTATTCTTGGACATGACAAGAGAACCATACAAGGGCTAGTGTGGAATTATGTGGAATTAGTATATGGAATTATGGGTTAAGGAGTCATTAAAGCTAAAATTCTGAAAGAAGTATTTTGGAACTTTAAAAATGAATTTCATAACATTTTGTTAACCTAAATGAAGCTTTTGGATTAATTTCAATATGGAAATCCTGGTTTTAATACAAAGAAAAGTATAAGAGGTTAACATGGATATTCTTGGAAGCCAAGTATGTGTATATTGTATGAATTTAATAAAATGACTCAAGGTTTGGAATTAGTAATCATATGTTCTGCCCCTCGACTTTGGAGGGTCATAAATGATAGTATATGTTGAATTTTAACACGAGTTGGGAAATGACATTCTATGAGTTGTCTATCATCCAAAATTAGAATAACACTTTGGAGGTCGATAGGAGTTTTTATGACATGTTTTGTGAAGAGAAACGGTGCAGACCCGAGAATAGATTTTGGGAGTGGAAAATATTTTGGGTGCTCCGATCTTAGTTTTCTTGAGCTCAATTTCATATATGATGAACTTATACGAGTTTCCTACATTCTAAGAGAATTTTATAAACATACGACACCGTCCTTAATTTTAAAATGATTTTGAATGGGCATTACTTAAACAGGGAAAACTTAACTATCCTCACTTGATGAGTTGAAATTTTACATATGAGTTGGGGTTATGATTTTATAGCATAACATTATGGTAATTGAGGAATTTGGTGAGATTGGGAATAAATACAAGTAATGAACAACTTAATGTTTTGTTCATCCCTTTTTCTGTTATCCAGATTCCTACTTAAAACGGATTTGAATATGAAGTAAAATTTGGTTTCCCTGACATTATGCATACGAAAGAATATCATGGCTATTCCATATACGTATCTGATCACATATCATACGTTTTGAATGCATCATTATATGCGACAATATGTTGGTCATAGTTAGTCTCTATTCCCATATATATCCTAATATTTATGAACTTCGATTACATTTTTACTAATGAGTATCTGCCCATTCAATTTATTTGCAGGAGAAAAACAACTCGAGCAACTGTTGCAAAACCACACTTATTCCAGAGCGGCTCTCTTTTGCTTTAGCTTACCCATACTATACGGATTTGTACAGTGGAGCTGCGACAAATGGTCAAGGTTATTGCGTATCATGTATATTAACTTGAAGGATGTGTATATACTATCATATAATGATTTGTAATACTTAGTGTCGTATTGTAGATGTAGAAATACAATTGATGTGTAATCAAGTGAAGTTGGAACAGTCTATGATATAAGGGAAACTCTGTCAAAATTTTTGCAAACGCTTTTACAATAAAGCATCATTAATTTTTTTTTTCAAATTTTTGTAAATATGAAAGAGATGCATAAGTACATATCATTATATAAGTGCTTGTAATAACAATGTTATCTGCATTTTCATTTTAGTGAAAGATCGGAAGAGCTTGCAGACATAGTGGGAGTGACAGAACACGTAACATAGTGTACTACTAAATCATGCTTAAACCCTATATATGCAAATGCCTTAGCCCTTAGCACCACGTCCAGTTGCATGTTTCCAGTGTGTTTAATGAACTTGGATGAGCGAACAGATGACTTGTGGACATCACGTGACAAGACAAGCTACACAATGTGCTACTAAGTCATGTTTAACGCCCTATATATGCAAAATACCCCTATCTGCCTCAAATGTACAGATCTAAGTTGGGTCCAGCTGGGAAGCCATGTGAGTGTAACCTGGCAAAAGAAGCGCCCCAAAATCAAGAAGGATCATCATCACTGCATATATGTCGTGATAGAACCATATTCGCGGTATGAGTCTGTTATGGCACTAACGAAGTCGAAACTTCATGAAACTTGACATTCATGACCCCACAGTGTCCATACTTGCGTTTTTCCAGTGTGTTTAATGAATTTAGATGCGCAAACGGATGGTTTGTGGACATCACGTGACAAGACAAGCTACAAGATATTCTACTAAGTCATGTTTAACATCCTATATGAGCAAAGGCCCCCTCCCCCAGCTCAAACGAGTTGATAGAAGCTGGGTTCTACAGGGAGGCCATGTGAGTGCAACCCGGTAAAAAGAGGGCCCTAAAATCAAGAAGGATCGTCATCACTGCACCTATGCTGTGATATCACCATATTCACGGCATGAGTCTGTTATGGCACTAACGAAGTCAAACCTTCATGAAAGTTGACACTTATGACCTCAACGTGTCTTGGATGAACAAACAGATGACTTGTGGACATCACGTGACAAGACAAGCTACACAAAAGTACTATTAAGTTATGTATAACACCTTATACGTGCAAAAGTCTCTTCCCCAGACTTGAACGCAGTGATCTAATATTGGGTTTAGCATTGAAGCCATGTGAGTGCATTCCAGTAAAAGGAGGACCCCAAAATCAATAAGGATCGTTATCACTGCACCTATGCCGTTATAGCGCCATATTCGCGGCATAAGTCTGTTATGGTCGTGACGAAGTCGAAACTTTGTGAAACTTGACAATGGTGACCCTAGCGTGTCTCCTTGTGTGCTTTCAGCGTGTTCAATGATTATGGACGAGCGAACGGATGAGATGTGGATCTCACGTGGCAAGATACGTTACACAATGTGACGTTAAATCATGTTTAACACCCTATATATGCAAATGCGCTCTTTCTCGGCTCGAACAAGTTGATCAAAGCTAGGTTCAACATGGAAGCAATGTGAGTGTATTATGGTTAAAAGAGGATCCCAAAATCAAGAAGGATCACCATTATTGCACATACCGTGATAACACCATATTCGCAGCATGAGTCCGTTATGGTACTAATAAAGTCAGAATTTTATGAAACTTGACACTCATGACCCTACAGTGTCACTTTTTGTGTTTCTAGTGTGTTCAACGATTATGGATGAGCGAACGGATGAGATGTGGACATTAGTAACAAGATACATTACACAATATGATGTTAAGTCATATTTAACACCCTATATGTTCAAATGCCCCCTCCCCCAACTCAAACAAGTTGACCGAAATTGGGTTCAACAAAGAGGCTATGTAAGTGCATTCTGGTGAAAGGAGAGCCTCAAAATCAAGAAGAATCATCATCACTGCACCTATGCCGCTAAAATGTCATATTCGCGGCATTAGTCCGTTATGGCCTTAACGAAGTCGAAACTTTGTGAAACTTGACAATAGTGACCCCACCATGCCCGTTGTGTGTTTTCAGTGTGTTCTACGTTTATGAATGAGCGAACGGATGAGATATTGACATCACGGGACAAGATACGTTACACAACGTGATGTTAGTCATGTTTAACACCTTATTTGTGCAAATGCCACCTCCCTTGGCTCGAATAAGTTGATCGAAGCTGGGTTCAGCAAAGAGGCCATGTGAGAGCATTCTGGAAAAATGAGGGCCCCAAAATCAAGAAGGATCGCCATCACTGCACCTTTGCTGTTAAAATGTCAATTCGCGGCATGAGTCCATTATGGCTTTAACGAAGTCGAAACTTTGTAAAACTTAACAATAATGACCCAATCATGCCCCTTTGTGTGTTTTCAGTGTGTTCTAAAATTATGGATGAGCGAACAGATGAGTGTAGACATCACGTGACAAGATACCTTACACAAGATGATGTTAAGTCATGTTTAACACCTTAGCTCAAATGCACGGATCTAAGCAGGATCTAAGCCGAGAAGCCATGTGAGTGCAGCTCGATAAAAGGAGGGCCCCAAAATCAAGAAAGATCACCATCACTGCAACTATACCGTTATAGCGCATATATGTGGTATGAGTCCGTAACGGCCTTAATGAATTTGAAATTTTATGAAACTTGACTCACATGACCCCACTGTATCCCGTTGTGTGTTTCCATTGTGTTTAATGACTTTGTATGAGCAAAAAGGTGAGTAGTAGGCATTACTCAATTCTTTTCCATTAAGTCTCAATTGCTCAAAAAGCTCAACAAATGGTCATTAAACTTCAAAATGACTCGAAATTTAATATTTTGAATGTCTCCCAGTACCGTGTTTGACTGAAATGGCCCCGATTTTCAACACAATGAAAAACACACGTAGCTCGATGATCTTTAAAAATACAACTTGAAGATTTTAAACAATGATACAAAGTTTAAGTTATAAATTTCATAAACATACTGCATCTATTAACACATTCAGACGTTATGTTGCTGCCCATCACTGTAGAGGTTCCATAATGGAGTTAGACATCACTACACGGGTGTCGTTATGGCAGAAAACACACATGCATGATTTATATGTATTTCTGCCATACAACAATATTTACATATAGCGTAGTTTATTGAAAAATAATATGGAAACCTTGATATAAAAATGAAATAGTGTGAGTAAAAATATACTTAGAGAGGATTATAGTACTGAAAATATATAAAAAACTTTCATATATACATATAAGTAACTTGATTACAAGTGTACAAAAGTTTTATTTACATGTTGTAACCTCTTGTCGCCCAAACTCTACCTCACTGCCTATCACTGAAGCCATGCCATTACTGGGTTAAGCATCACTGCACAGATGTTGTTATAGAACAAAAGCAGACCTGCAATATTTTCTTCACAAATTCTCTCCCCATAAGAAACATTTATTCACATTGTATCTATGATGTCCATTACTGCATCACAACAAGAACTAAATAGATTTTAGTTCATAACCATTCCTCTATTTGAACTTTAGTGAACTAGCACTATTTTTGTGAAATAAGATTTATCAAAGTACGGTTTTCACGTACCAAGCATCATATTACAATCATAGACAACACAATGAGAAACAAAGGGAATGAATTTTCAACATGTATAACTACGAAAAAATCAGCAAAAGTATTACACACCATTGAAAACATATCTTTATATGCACTCATAATTAGTTACACTGTGAGGTAGAAATCCAAACTCAAAAAAAAAATGAAAATTCTGTTATGATTACTATAACGGCATGTGAATGTCGTGATATGGTACATATCACGTCATCTATGCCGTGATATCAGCTGAAGCACAATATCATATCAGTACATATATATAGCATCTGTACTACTGTCACAACTACATAGAAGGAAAACATTTGTTCAAACTGACATAACGGCATTAATGCAGTTATGTATTATAGATCACGGCACACATTCTGTGATTTCAACAGGAAGTACCATATCGTCATTAGAACATTGAAATTGATTCTAAAAATCAATTAAACTCTATAAAAAAATGTTCAAACTAACATAACAGCATGCATAGCGTTATTTTTTACACATCACAACATGTATGCCGTTATCACGGTCTGACATCAAAATCCCCAGAACCAAGAGGATACAGACTCTTACTTGAAAAGTAACTGTCACAAGATTGCGTTTCCTATTTTGTACTGATCTTTTCTTATTTTTCAAAGGCTTTTGACAGTTTTATGAAATACCTCAACACATAAAAACTTTTTGAAATGATCAAATATGGAGATTTTCATCCTTCTTGGAGTCCCCTTTTGAGATGATCATGCTACAACACGTTTTTTGGGGTAGAACCTTCTTGGAGTCCCTTCTGATATGATCATCCAGCGAAACCCAGCTGCGATCTTATTTTTTCACTTCAAGAAGATGTTATCTTCTTTTTTTGGGATGGGGATGAAGAAGTCAACTATAATGGTGGGAGTTAGATTAGGGGTGGAGAGTAGATATTTATATTTTTTTTGATATTTTTAATAGAGCACCCTATTTATCCAAAAGTTTTTAAAAGTCATATGTTTTAAATAAAAGTCTTTGTTGACCTCTTGTATTAAACACAACCCCCCCTAATTACAAAGATTGTTGCTCAAATTGGCCCAAGCGAGATGAGTGTTGCTTCTAAATTTCGATTACATCTCATAGTGTGATCCAATCCTCGACTAGGACGTATGAAGATATATTGATAATCATCGCCTTAGATATCAAAATCCCGACAATGAGCATGCAGATAATGCCATAATGGAGAGAGAGCTCTTCACATTTCCAACTGAGTATCACTCTTATCGTAACATTTAGGTAGAATGGTAGACATGAAGAATACTTCTAATTAGTCTAAATAGAAGTTCAAAGTGAACTCGTGTTCAGTTTCAAATTAAGTTTCCATCTCCCTTTTCAGCCAATTATTATATAACTGAATTGGTTTTTTCGTTTGATAATATCAAATTGCAATTTAGATTTAAAAACCACCTCTTTTTCTTTTAATGTTAGTTTTTTTTTTTTAATTTATAAAGGGATTGTAGGGGAGGGAAATCAAACCTTGATATAAAAGCGTTGGAAGTCAATATGGATGCCATCGACTACATGAGTCTTGACAATGAGTCTTTTTCGTTTACTGTTAGGTTTTAAGTTATTGTACAGTGCCTTACTAAGTCAATTATCTCAGTGGATTTCAACTAGATTTCACAAAATATGTGCACGTTATTTCATGCAACAATTACGAGTTATGTTGGCGATGTAAAGTTATTATGCAAGTAAAGAAAATAATAATTAAATTTCTTATTCAGGTAAGTGACAACTTTGTATCAAATATATAGTCTGTATTGCAAAATTATTATCGACCATATATGACAAAAACTATATTATGGTTACCTGAAGCAAAATGAAGAGCTTGCGTGTACAATTATGAAATGAATTGTGTGAATCTCAATGGACAAAAGCGATTGCATAAAGTAGTAAGTGTGGAAACATGTTATCTGATGTCTTATTCGAGTCCAGATCAACTTATATGATTAATTTTTGCAAAGAATATTAATAATTGAGCAATCTACAGTTTCATGAATGAGTACGAGGTTAATCAATGAATACAAATTTTTTTTTGAAAAATTGTTACCAGAAGTTAAAATTGGTAGTTGATACAAATTAGAAAACTTGAATATTCGCGTATTGAGTTTTGAGTTGAAACTGTCATCCCTACCTACATGGGTCGGCATAGACCTACGAAGATAACGGGCAGGACAGCGAGGTGAGCCAAGCCAAAATGTCATCTGACCTCGCCTGCTAATTTTTGTTATCTTGGGCGCATACCCATCGTTGACACATTCATTTTTGAAGTTCCCCAAGATACACTGGATATTATTTATTTATTGAAATCTCTAACCCATCTTATCCCCATAGGCTCAGACCAATAGAATTAAATAACATTATTTATCTAAATTGAAAATTAATCTCTAATCTAAAGGTGTGTTTGATTGTCCTAACTTTCATGGAAAATGCTAGTTTTCCATATAAATTCTCATTTTTGTGCTGTTAGATTATTTTTCTTTCTGTAAAAAATATTTTTTCACTTTTAATCACGTGACTACATTTTCTAAGGAAAGAAAGAAAATATTTTCCATAAGAGACCCGATGATCTGTTTTCTAGGGATATAGAATTCTATATTTTTTAAAATATTAGATTATTTTTAATCTATAAACTATAAAATATTAGAAAACATGCACGTTAATTGAGAATTTCTCATTTTTTTCCTTTTTTCTTTTTCTTTTTTTTTTTCAATTTTACGTATCATGTCATTTCTTACCAAGTTAACGAATATAAAATCTTATAATTATTTCAAATTTTTTAATTATGAATTGTTATTGAAGTTTATAACTTTATTTTATCTTCATATTTATTCACAAATCA
Source organism: Nyctanthes arbor-tristis (assembly GCA_963692815.1). Classification (NCBI taxonomy): domain Eukaryota; kingdom Viridiplantae; phylum Streptophyta; class Magnoliopsida; order Lamiales; family Oleaceae; genus Nyctanthes; species Nyctanthes arbor-tristis. Next base: position 49,652 of record CAVNYN010271824.1, on the reverse strand, counting down.
CTTACTAAATTTCTTGCAATATCTTTCTTAGCTTAAGCTTCAACTTATTAAGTGCATTAATGAGATAGTTGTTGGTCTCAAAATTATTTATTGAAACATGAGTAGTAAACCGTCTGATAAAACTATAATCGTCAGAAAGCCTTACTCTATATACAATATCTTCATATCATATTATCATTGTCCATAAAAAAAATCACACAGGATAAAAGCTTGACATATTATCTTTTTTTTTTTATCGTGGCTTGATTTCGTCTTAGATGTAAACATATATTCAGCTCAAAATTAGAGCTTGCATAGTTTTTGACAAATAAAAAAAGTTTGTCAAATAAAAAAGTAATGGAAAAAGGTACAATTTATATGTAAAATTTTATAATTTCTATAAAAAAATAATGATTATCAAATAATAAAATTTGGTAAAAAAATTGTGTACATAGAAAATAATATCTATCGAACACTAAAAGATGAAAAATAACAACTATTTTTAGATGAAAAATTAAGTCAATCAAACACGTATAATTAATATTTCCCATGAAAATTAATTATAAGAAATTCAGTTACCTAAAATTCATTTTCTTTCCATATTCTAATCAAACAGTATCTAATGGTCATTTCTTTATTGACTGTCAAATAAATTAAATTTTCTATGTATTTTTACATATCCACCCATCTTCCATCTGGTTTCCTTATTAACTGTCAAATTATATCCGCTCATCTCAATACAATGGTACCGCTACGTAAATTAGGAGTGTGCAAAAAAATGGGGACCAGTTGAATCGGCTCCAAACCAGACCAAACTGGTCGGTCTCGATCTGGGCTTTGCGGACAAAATGGCCGGTCCTGTCCTGTCCCGTCCCGAGTTTTTATTTGAAAGCTCAGAAACCCGATCAAAGACCGGTTGACCTTTTTTTTTAATATATATAAATTGAAACCAGATTTTCACTTTTCATAATACCCAAGAGGCAAGAATCAAAATTATTTCCTTTATATAGTTACTTGTATAAAGACTTATCTTATTTATAAACCCTAATTATTTTACTTTTTTACAAAACTTTTAATGTGAGACAATAATTTAAACTTAAAATTAAACATAAAGGACTAAGACAATTATTAATTTACCTCAAAGTCCACAAAATTTCCTTTACATAGTCACTTACACAAAGATCAATCTTATTTATAAGCTCCAATTATATTGCTTTGTTACAAAACTTTCAATGTGGGGCAATTAAAAAGTTAAAGTAATACCACTAATTTTTTTTTCAAGTTGAAATTTTTTAACCAATAAACTTTTTTAAAAATCATCATTATTATATTATTTTTTAAGTAATAGTCAAGAACAATTGTGTAACAGTATAATATAACAATTATGTTTATATATAATATTATTAGAATTTGTAACATTATAAGAATTTTATTAAAGAAAATTGTTCGGATTTATAATATGTTTATTGATTCTATTTAAGTCATATGCTATTATTATATAATATATATATATACGCGTAGAGAATTTGTGCTTATACATCTTTTTATTTATATAAGTGATTTTCTTATTGGTAAAAAGTGTGAAATGAATTTTCTTACTTTTATTTTGAGTGGTAAATGTTATTTATTTTTAACAATTACATTATTTTTGTAATATTTAATCCCTATAAATGTATAATGAAGTAAGAATTATCTATTTTTTTTACGTTTTAAAAATATTGAAATTGTATTATAAAATTGTTAAAATTATAAAATAGATATAATATTTATAATTTTTACATTTAATTTCCAATTTAGGATACATATTTCAAATATTTAATAATTTTAGATTTGTTAAAATAAAAAAAATGAGAAATATAAGTAAGTCTAGTATTTTTATCTTACAGAAGCATGTTAATACTTTTGTTGTACATAAAGCCCTTCTATTTATTTGTTATAAACTTTGTTTATATGTGTTTTTACATTATTAAGTTTATAGAAAATTTTTTTCACAAGTTCGGAAAAATCCAAAAAAAATTGAATTTATTTCCTGAACCTGAACTGGGACCGAAACCGTTTGGACTTACCATTTTTGAGAACGGGGTTGGGACCGAACCGAAGATGTTTAGTCTTGTCTTTTTCCTTTAAAAATCTGAGACCGAAACCCGTTTGCAGAGTCTTAATCTAAATAGAGATGAATTCGCCAATAGCATCACTCTATAGAATACGCAACAGCATCTCCACCGATCTCCACTCTATAGAATTGGCAAAACGCTATTAAATTCTCATTGTTGATATGGCTTTTCAGTTTTGTTGACTTGTTGACAGAAGAAATTCAAAACCAATTCATCGGATCGGCGGCATAGGATGGGTTCTTCTCCACCGCCGCCCAAGACAGCAGAATTGGACGCTGCACTACACATCCTCGGCTTCGAGCTCGACGAGCTTTCAAGTCATAAAGTTTCGGGCCATCTCGTGGTAACCCCAGAGTGCTCTCAGGTACGGATCGCTTTCATCATTTTATTGATCCAAATATACTAAATTAATTAATGTCGCAATTTTGATTTATGTACTTGGGGCGGTAGCCGTTCAAGGTGTTGCACGGAGGGGTTTCGGCGCTGATCGCGGAAGCACTTGCCAGCATCGGAGCCCACCTCGCATCGGGGCTCCGGCGAGTGGCCGGTATCCAGCTTAGCATAAATCATCTCAAGCCTGCTCAGATCGGTGACTTCGTTCTTGCGGAAGCTACACCTGTCAATGTTGGAAAAACCATTCAGGTAATCCACTATTTCTTTGCAACCATTCAATTGGATTAGGGAATCCGACGACAGTGGTGGGGTGGGAGTAGGACGGTAGGTGTCGTGTCACAATGTGGATTAGAAACTTGCTTGGTCAGAGTGGGCCGAATATTTTCTGCTTTCGCGAAGATCCAAATAACAATCAATTGGTGGAAAAATAATTCTTTTTTGACCAAAAAAAATGATAAAGAGTTTGACAGAATGACACGTGGTTATTTGCCATTATTGATTTATCTAATTGGATTGTAATCTGAATTATAATCTATTACGTGACATCATTTTATTATTGTAAAAAGTAAGAAATTACGACTTGATTTTTACTTTTTGAAAAAAAAATAAAACAAATAAAATGATGTCGTATAGTAGATTATAATTCAGATTATAATCTACTGAAGTTGCCAAACACCCGGTAAGAGTAGAGCGCTGAATTGAAAAATAAAATGCATAACAATAATTACAGCCATGCTTTCAATTAAGAGCATGTTTTGCAACCCGTTTTACTATTTATCTCATTTATCAATTAAGAGTATGATTTATTTTAAATTTTTCATAGATTTCATCACTAACTAAACTTTTCAAAATTTTGTAATTTCTACCCGATACAAAACCAAATTTAAAAAGTGAATAATTTGGATAAATATTATAATGGGTTGCCAAACATATCCTTAAAATGTTATGGGGAAAATATAAGAGAAAACTGAAGAAAGGAAAGAGAGCGGAAAGAGGTATATAAATTTGGTCCCTCCCTTCTATAGGGTTTTCAAGTTTGTCAAAATTGGAGGTTTTATCTATTGATACTATTTAGCATTGTGAGAGAAATTTTAAATTTGGTTTATCTTCCCCTATACCAGAAGTCTAGAAGTGACTAGTGTGGCAAATGTTAGAGATGTTACATTTGAAACTCATGGAGTATTTAGATATAATTGATTTGACCAACTTTCCTTTTTTTTTTTTTTTTTGTTAATATACCGGGCGATATAGGAGACGGAAGTGAAATTTAGGGAGGGGTAGGTGTGGTTCACATAGGATACCTCCGACCTGAAATGCAAACATTCTAACTACTATAGCACAATTTAAAGCACGATTTAACCAACTTTTCTTTTTGATGATATTCGTTTGATGGATCCTATCCTATCAATATAAGAGGCGGCAAATGTTGGACTTTCCATGTGTTATCAAAAAGTAATTTATTTTTCCCCTTTGCAATTTTTCTTTAGATAGAGTCCATGGCAACCAAAAAATTGAGCAATTCTCTCTTCAGTGACCTACAAAATCAAACCCAAAACTCAGTTGTTAAGCTCGATGAAAATCGAGCATTGCCTATAAATCCTCCCATTCTGGATTTCATTTATCGCATCTTCCTATATTGAGTTCAACTCGGAAGGGCTTTTAGAACATATGCATCGTACTTTGTCTCATCATGTTGTATTGTGGTAGGTCTGGGATGTGCGTCTTTGGAAACGCGATTCAACAAAGTCTGAGAACAAAACTTTGATAGCATCATCCAAAGTGACGCTTCTTTGTAATCTGCCTGTGCCGGAAACTGCCAAAGATGCTGCCAAAAATCTCAGAAAATATGCGAAACTATGAGTTGAAATGTACTGTATATTTACAACGTATAAAGACAATTGGGGATATTGAATTTGAGCATCTTCGTGTCGCAAAAAGAACAAAACCTTTTAACCGGCAATTACACAATGTCAAAGCTTTTCGAACTTGGAATGGAGTCTTTCCAACTCTAATGCGCATGTATTTCCCAAAAAAGACACGATTTCAAGTGCATACATTAATCTTAAGATCTCAAGTACAAACTCCAAATGGATAGTTCTTGTTCGTCTTGCAAAAAACCACACTTGACTTGGAGAATCGGCATTATTAACATAAAAAGGAGGTTTATTTCACCACTCATAAGCCCTAGCATGCATAATTATGGAATTGTTACCTAATACATAATCCTTGTTGCCCTAAAAAGAGCATGTATAAATCTAATTGTTTTCACTTTCTATGCTTAAAACTAGTGTTCCAGAAACGTATAGTGTGAAAAACATCAAAGCCACACCTCGAGCTTAGGTGCCACAATGCATAATAAAGTGCGGGCAATGCATGAAACGATGTAGGGGTGAAGCACCAGCTTAGAGTCTAGGTGTGCCTTATAGAAACAACTTAAAGCAATAAGGGAAAGCCTACTTTTTGTACACAATTTCTGTACACGATTGTGTTTACAAATTGACTTGGCTTAATCATGATGGTTGATTTCTAAGTAATATCTGGTGCGTGAAAAAATAGATTCTCTACCATTTGTGTGTGTAAAAGTGATTTTGTAAGAGATTTTTATACATGTTGCGTGATTGAAACGATAATTGCTGTAGTATTTGACTTGGAGTATTACTTCATTTGTTATTCATGAGCCATAACAGCAAGTGTAAATGAAATTTAGAAATCCCACTTTATGAGTCCTAAAGCATTTCTTGTCTAGTAGATTCACCCTGAGAGCAGTGAACTGAAGAAGCTAATGATTCTTCTAAAATGGCTATGGAAGGGAGTAACTGAGCAATATGGCATGAAGATGCCCAATATATGTAATTCTCTAGGACGGGTTTTAGTAGGCATGTCGGCTCGGCTCGGGCTTTTTTGATACCAAGCCTAAAAAGCCCAAGCCAAAGCCCAGCCTAGCTATGAAAATTAGGCTTTTTTATAATTTTTTTCTACCTTACTTTAATTTTTTTTGCCTTACTTAAGTTTAACACGGGCCCTGGCGAGTCAAATGGGCCGGCCTTGGGCTTGCCCTAAATTTGGGGCTCGACTCGGGCTCTTCTTAAACCAGCCACAAGCCAGCTCGGCTCGAGCTTTTTACGGGCTAGGCTGGCTCGTTACGCATCCCTAGGTTTTAGTGCCTGCCTAGCATTATTGGCATTTCTACTACAAAATGTCAAGTTTACAGGATAGTACCCTATCACTTTGAAGGCTAAATAAACGTAGCAAAAGTCGAAATCATATTAGTTTTCAAACCGTGGACGAAGTATCTCTACTGTCAGTGGGTACATTTCTCGATTCAAGGAGCTAATGATCCATCTGCTTCCCAAAGTGTATCATCTTTTAATGCTAGAATAAATATTTCTGTTCTTAATGCACTCATGCACGACTATATCACCCGGAAGTGTAGGTCAGAAGCGATTTAGTGTTCTCCCATTGAAACTATCTAAAATTTTGAAGGCACAAATAAAACTATTTAGGTTTATAAGGACAAGTGTGAAGCTCTCTCTCAAAAAGCCAATCCTCTGTTTCTGTATTTAGATTGGAATCTTTTACCTCAATTCCTTTCTGTGAGGGTTTTCCAATTCCTCTGAGTTCATTTCATAACACAAGAAACAATGAAGTTAACTCTATAAACAGATACCAATCAATTAGGCATAATGTTGATGAAATGAAGACAGAAAGGCTATGGATGAATTTCACAATATTTCCAGCGCTAACTCCTTGGTAGTATTGCCTGCTAAAAGTAAGCACAAGTGGGTACACAAAATTACATAAAAAGTAAGCACGCCACCTCGCTCTGATTGGTGATCTGACTCTGTAATCGGGCCTGTTTCTATAGAAAATTCCGACAAAGAATTCTCTGAGAATGCTAGGTTTTTGTGTCAAATCTTTGATCTCAAGGCCAGATAATTTGAGGGATAACAAGGTTGCCTGCACCTGTTGTGAGATTACTTTAGATAACTTCTCCATTGAAGCTGCCAATCTTCTCATAGTCTAAAAATACAGAGCACAACATAATGATTGGACGTGTGAAATTACAATCCCATAACATATTACATTTCTGATAGAAAGAGTGAGAATAGATGGTCGTAAACTGACTTAAGAAAGGGGGTTTTTACCTGCTAACATGGTAGGAATCGAGATTATGGCCAAGCTCAGAATTGCTCCGGTACCCTGAGAGGTGATGCACATACAGAATCAAAACAAAAGCTTTGTCCTTGCCTAGAATCAAACAAAGAGCTGAGTCTGACGACTTACCATTGAGAGAACAAACAGGAGAGAAACAAGCCCAAATTCAGGGGAGGGCCTAACATCTCTAATCTGGAAGCGTCTAACAGTATCAACAAGTGGTTGCGAAGATGATGAATATGTGTCAAGTCTCCCCAGTTAGTTCACTTTTTCCGACGGATGTGTTTATACCTCGTACGATTTGCCGTCGGGGCCGCCGAATTAATACCCCCAAGAAACGATGTGGGGTCGCCATTTTCGCTTCTTAAGGGACTTACTTCGAACGGGGATCCGGTGGGAACTAGTTGTCCTTGAATGCGTTTTAAGAGCATCTCCCATTGGAGAAGTCATCCCAAAAAGCCATATATATACAAAAAAAAAAAAATAATAATAATAATAAAGTAGACCTCATATATTTCTTATTTTCTTTTAATTTTTTCTTTCAATTACTTTTCTATCATATACACCATTTTATCTTTATTTTTTTTTGTAATGTCAACTCCAAAATCCAAAATCACACTTTCATCTCCACTTTTTCTACTACTATTTTATCATTATTTTTAAATTTCTATCTATCTCTCTTCTTTTTCACTTTTCCTTTTTTTTTTCTTTATACCCCTTTCCACCTACTCATTTAATTTAAATAATTATTCCCTCACAATCTATCTCTTCTATTACCCTCACCTCTACCTTGCCATTAAAGATGCTCTAAGGGGTCAGTGGGAATCCATGAAAGGATTTGTACTACGATTCAGAATGTCTGGACCGACTTTAGTCAAAAGTTGTGTTTAAATAAAACTAAAAATATATATATATATATATATATACACACACATGTATAGGTATGCATAAACGGCAAATATGTTTGTGGCTCGCATCTACTTTTATTTATATAACACTATTATATAGGTCAATGAAATATGAAATTGTTGGAGGGAGATATACCTTTATGATAGAGACACTATTGTTTTTGGATTAAAATTAGTATTTTTAGTTTTAAAAAAAATAAGCATAAAGCAAAAATAATTTTTGAAACAAGTCACCTATCATTGTAATCTTGAAATAAATATTTGTGGTAAAAGCAATCTAATTAGTAGTTTACTACTAAACACAAGTTAGAGAAACAAACTTAAGATTCAGCGGGAGTTGCCTCAAGAAAGATTAAGAATGACAATAAAATGAGACACTATTAACAGACTGAATTTTCTATAAAAATAGATCGAGCTCTGATTTGTGAGGTAGTGCCGTATTATTAGAGATCGGGCTCTGAAATCGAAGCACAATTTGTTTTTATAGAAGAACTGGTTAACAAACCGTTCAAGTCCCTTGTCCAGCATTTTTTGAGGAGGTGTTGGAGATCTCAAAACACTTGTATTATCATTAATATCATTGTTTTTCTTTTTTTTTTTTTCTCTATCTCTCCTTTTTTTTTTGGGTGAAAACGATCAACTTTAATTGAAATTCAAAGGTTTCATTTGACAATAATACTTCTAACCAATTCGATGGAACGCTTAACTTACATGGATACAATTTTTAAGATTCAAAGGTTTCATCATCGTCATCGTCATCCTCATCTTCCCTGAAACTTTTCTGCAGTTCGCCAAAACAATACTCTCTAATTCTAATTAGTTAAAAGTTACAGCGTATTTGATTCTCACATCATTCCCTCATTATTATAATTTTACATATTGTTCAATTTATAACAATTTGTCACACTTTAATACTCATTGCTTCACTAATCATTGTACCTCATTATATTTCCCCAATACTATAATTTGATGAAAATTTTTAAATATGAACGGTTGAACCAATAAAAAAGAATAATTGACGCCTTACTGACGGGATATCAATTGTCTGGCCATGTATTTCCACCTCAATGGATGACATCATAAGAGCAAGATTAATGTAGGAGAAAAAACGAGAGGCAAAAAATATATTTTCAAATAATGTGTAAGGGGAAAATTTGAGAGAAAACATGGGAACAAATTTTTTATTTAGGCCGACAATTGGATACATGGTAACTTTTAAATTAAAAAATGTGCGGGGATTGCCAATTGCCGTGCTTTTTTAAATTAAAAAATACGAGAGGGAATTGAGTAAATGTTAAACCCCAAAAATGTGTTTATTCCCACCTCTTCCTCAACACTACTCGCTATTGTAGGCTGAAAAACTCTACATTAATTTTACTCTAAGCTATTATCCGAATGAAGCCAGCATGGCTCATAATTTGACAATCAACAATATAAATGGTGCCATAATATGACTTGTATTTTATTTATTTATTTATTTTTAAAGGGGCATGACTCGTATTTGATTATCGAGCATAGAAAAATTTTCCAGTCGTTTATTTTTATGTCGTGCGGTCATTGAAAAACGCATTATATATGTCTCTTTCTTTTTTCCTACTATTTTTCCTCCAGTTACCTCTGATTTTTCACTTTCTTTATCCAATTGCTTTGTTTCTCCTAAAAATCAGCAGTTTTTTCCCCGTAAGAACCAATGAGAAATTGCTTTCAAGGAAAGTTACTTGACATTCGTTTCGAAGAACGAAAATGGATGATTCGGAACTGAGCGTAGAGGAATTGGATTACTTGGAACGAGATGCCATTAAGCCATTGGCTGAGCGTAATTCCTCCTCCGCTTCCGCCGCCACGAGCTACAGTTACGGTAACAATAGTAACTCAAATGCACCTGCTTCTCGACTGGGGATCGGGCGCTCATCTCGTTCCCCAGCTAAGCCCGCCTTCCTCTCTACTCCACCTTCCGCCAATCATTCGGTTCCCCATTCTTCTCCCTCAATTTCCCAGGTTTGCCTTTGCTTTTTTTTTTTTAAGTAGTTTTTGTCTTTTTTTTTTTAAAAGAATCAGAAGAAGTTATTCATGCATTACTGTGGGGCTGCAAACTTGTAATTGAGACCACTTAAATGCTGATTCTTAATCCTTGATTTTCGCAGCAGATAAATGCTTCACCTTCTGCAACAAGAAAATTTCCTTCATCAGTTGCCCCTAAGTTGACTGGTGAGTCCCTTTCATTTGTCTGTTTTTTGCTTGTAGAGTGTTCATTATTTTGTGGGTTTGATGGGTTATACTTCCTTGGCAAATGAAGATGATCAGTCAAAGAAACAACCACCTAAGCTAAGGTTAAACTTGTTTTACAGAGAGAATTTTTTTTGTCTGATTGGTTACAGAAAGAATTATTTTATTTTATTTTATTTTATTTATTTATTATTATTATTTTTTTTGGGTCTGATTTCACATTCTGCAGAATCTGGCATTTCGCGTAATGTCCATCAACTTATATCTTCACTTTGAGTTAATTTGAATATCACACTCTACACAATGCTCAGGCCAGTGGATTTTCTTCTTAACCAAAATTATTTACCCTCTTTTACATTGTCTAAACTTTATTTCATTACTCGTTTCAAAAAAAAAAAAAAAAAAAACTTTATTTCATTACTAACACCCATGAGATATATGTGGAAGTGTTTTCATGAAATATTTTATCTATTTTTCCCTAGTGAGTTTTAAAGACTGTACTACAACACAGAGAACTTTACCATATGAGAATGGAATGTCTTTTTCTTTTCCATCTCTATTCGGTGTCAAGAAAAAAAATTATTATGCTTTCTTCCAATTTTAACTTGTTAACAACGTCTGACTTTTTCCATCACAACATATCTTTATTCTTCCAACATTTTTATTGGGAAAGAGTTCAGTAGGACTAAATTTACCTTACACCTGCATTAAGATGTAAAACTCATAGAACTTTATGATGCGACTTACTTGCAACATATGGCTAGAACATTGGGGTTGGCAAATTTCCTAGTATTGGTATTGAACTGGCTTTTGCAAGACTAGGGTTCATATTTGGACTGGAAGCAATTCTCTGTACAACATTTTGGTGCTATTTGCATAATAAAAAGTTAGATCCTCGAGTAATCATTTATAAGTCTTCTGAGTGCAGAGGAACTGGATTACTTGGAACGAGATGCCATTAAGCAATTGGCTGAGCGTAATTCCTCCTCCGCGTCCGCCACCACCAGCTACAGTTACGGTAACACTAGCAACTCAAATGCACCTGCTTGACCTGGGATCGTTCCCTCATCTAGTTCCCCAGCTAAGCCCGCCTTCCTCTCTACTCTACCTTCCACCAATCATTCGGTTCCCCATTCTTCTCCCTCAATTTCCCAGGTTTGACTTCGCTTTTTCAGTAGTTTTTTTTTTTAATTTTTAAAAAATGATTCAGAAGAAGTTATTCATGCATTACTTTGGGGCTGCAAACTTGTGGTTGAGACCATTAAATGCTGATTCTTAATCCTTGATTTTCGCCGCAGATAAATGCTTCACCTTCTGCAACAAGAGACTTAGCTTCGTGTAGTTGCCCCAAAGTTGACTGGTGAGTCCCTTTCATTTGTCTGTCTTTTGCTTGTAGAGTGTGCATTATTTTGTTTGGTTTGATGGGTTATGCTTCCTTGGCAAATGAAGATGATCAGTCAAAGAAACAGCAACCTAAGCTAACGGTTAAACTCTTTTTACATGAAAGTGGAAATATTGCAGTTAAATTTCCATATGACCAGGTAACTTCAGTTTTCTCTTGAGTTCTATTTGATTAGCAAACTTGTTTTACCTTTTCTGGCTTACAAATGTTACTTTATCTTCGACTAAGTACTTGTGGGATGTTTTTGCAGTATTACAAAGGCCAGCTGGAATGCAAGAGAAAGGTTTTGAACTCTTTTTCTTTTCTACACATACATTAAATACTTGCATTCAAGAATGAAAAACATTTTGGTCTTCCTTGTACGAGCTTAATCAACTGAATTGAACTTTCTTTCCAGTTTCTCCCCTTTCTATATGCAGTTTGTTATCAGCTATCAATTGTAACTGCATTAAGTAATCTTTTACAGACTGTGGATGTGTCCTTTATCTTCATTATCAGCAGCAGAAAAAGTTGTTATGGGTATTCCTGGGGCCAACATTGAGGTAATCACAGAGAGACCGCTAAGTCTTTGCCAAGTTGTATTACCATGTGCAAAAAGGTTTCGGTGTTTTTTTATGCATATTAATAGTTACTGACAATTGTCTTTCGCAGTTTTCTAATAAGATATAAGATAATGCTTGAGTGCTTGAGAGGCATTTTTCCCTCTTAAAACTTTTTGGCATTTGACGTTTATCGTATTATTTTCAGCTAGAGAACTTGGATCCTTTGGTAAGGCATGCTATTGATGCTGCCTCTGCACTTCCTGACCTACGAGGTAAATTGTGAATCACTCAATAGTGAGGGATGTGGTTAGTTCCGGGAAGAAATTTTTTTTGTCCGATTGTACACTCTGCAGAATCTGGCATTTAGCATAATGTCCATCAACTTATATCTTCACTTTGGATTAATTTGAATATAACACTCTACACAGTGCTCAGACCAGTTGATTTTCTTCTTAACCAAACTTATTTGCCCTCCTTTACATTGTCTAAACCGTATTTCATAACTAAGTAACACCCATGAGATATCTGTGGATCCTTTTTCATGAAATATTTTATCTATTTTTCCCGAGTGAGTTTTAAAATCTGTACTACAACACAGAGAAACTATACCATATGAGAATGGAATGTCTTTTCTTTCCCATCATATCTTTATTCTTCCAACCTTTTTATTAGGAAAGATTTCAGTAGGACTTAATTTACCTTACACCTGCATTAAGATGTAAAACTCATGGACCTTGATGATGGGACTTACTTGCAACATATGGCTGGAATATTGGAGTTGACAAATTTCCTAGTATTGGTATTGAATTGGCTTTTGCAAGTCTAGGGTTCATATTTGGACTGGAAGCAATTTTCTGTACAATATTTTGGTGAACTATTTTGCATAATAAAAAGTTAGATCCTCTCGAGTAATCATTTATGACTCTTCTGAGTGCAGAGGAGTTGGATTACTTGGAACGAGATGGCATTAAGCAATTGCCTGAGCGTAATTCCTCATCCCCTTCTGCCACCAGCAGCTACAGTTACAGTAACAATAGCAACTCAAATGCACCTGCTTCCCGACTTGGGATCGTGCCTTCATCTCGTTCCCAAGCCAAGCCCGCCTTCCTCTCTACTCCCCTTTCGGTCAATCATTCGGTTCCTCATTCTTCTCCCTCAATTTCGCAGGTTTGCCTTTGCTTTTTCAGTTTTTTTTTTTTTTTTTTTTTTAAATTTTAAAAAAAAGAATCAGTTATTCATGGATTACTTTGGGGCTGCAGGCTTGTAATTGAGACCATTAAATGCTGATTCTTAATCCTTGATTCTCGCAGCAGATAATTCACCTTCTGCAACAATAAAATTACCTTCATCAGTTGCCCCAAAGTTGACTGGTGAGTCCCTTTCATTTATCAGATAAACGTTTCTAGATCTTCTTCTTGGATTTCTTGTTTGTTTTTAGATTGGTCTTTGGTTTCTTCTTGTTCTTCTTGTATTTTTTGAGTTTTTATCGAAGTCAAGTTAATTATTTACTAATTATACAATTTTCTTTTTGTTCTTTAGGTATTCGAATGGTGAGCCTAAAGTGACAAATGTCATCCTTTTTTGAATGGAGTACTGTATGAGATTGGAGGATGACGACCTCATGATTTACAGCAAACACAGATCTCCGTTGGATTGATATATTTCATTATTACATTCCACCTTTTTTTATGATTTTGTTGAAGCAAGAATTTCATTTTTATCTTTTGAAACTTGAATGGATTACTTTGTTACTAGAAGCATATTTGATTTGACGTTCAACTTCAGTGTGATTTGACTTTGATTTGTGGTAGTGTTGTGATAGGCATATTCATTATTAGATTTTTTAAGAAGACAAATCTGTCTCTAGGGTTCGGAGATAGATCTGTCTATGGGGTTTAGAGACAGATCTGTCCATGCGAGTGCATGGGCCTCAATGTGCGGCGCATGGACAGATATGTCTTCAAATCTTGGAGACAGATCCATCCTCTTAGAAGGACTTGAGAGACAGATTTGTCTTCTTAAAAGGACTCTATTGGTTATATACATTTATTCACATTGAGTTATTTATGACCGTTTCTAGTGGGGGCCTAGGGCGCAGCGGCCCCATAGCCAAAAAAGAAATCATGAAATATGGTAATTTAGGATAAGGAATTTCCATATTTCCCTTAGTCTCTTCTTCAAGGTAATAAAAAAGCTTAAGGGTAAGCTAGTAATTCACTTCTACTAACATCTTGTCTTCTCCTCTTCTTTTGTCAAATTCTAGAGGAAAAATATTGAACCCACGTCTCTATCATTCATTAGAAAAGAAAAACCCAAATTTCCAAATATATAATGGTGAAATCAGTAACAAGCACTTATAAATTTCTCCTTCTAGATATCTTTACTAAGATCAAAGTGTTAAAAATGGATTTTCAAGCTTCTTGTTTCAAATGACAAATTTGCCCAATTTCAGATAAATTCTCTCTTTATTTTCTTTTTTTTAACAATTCAACAAGACGGGTTTGATATTAAATTTTAGGATTGTTGCAAGCCTGCAAATGATGTTTATTGTTTAATGTTTTGCTTGGTTTTACATTTTAGAAGTAATATTCAGCATTTTAAAAAGTTATTCATCATTTAATAGTTCATGTCTTTTTTTTCCTTTTTTATTTACCAGTTTAGTACTGAGTTACAAAAGGTTTAAGGTTTACAATCTTATCTTTTATATATATTAAAGTAGAATAGTGGTCATATATAAATTTTCCAGCAAAAACCACTATTCTACTTATATGTGCCTCTTTTTTATTTATTTTATTTTAATAATACACACACACACACACACACATATATATATATAATATTACACATTTGCAACTAATTAACCTTCAAATTAAACTCTAATATCTTATATATATGTTTTTACTTCATGCACATATATAGAATATACGTAAATATAATCTATATATAATTAAGAGACTTAAGTCTCTGCTAGATGTTTCCCGCCTTTTGTCTGGCTTCGTAAGCTTTCTGGCAACATTAGCAATTACATCAGCAATCTTTTTTATGTTGCAGTATGTCTTTATCTCACTAAAATTAACTAAAAAAATCATGTATTAAGATAATCTTTATCTTTTTGTATTGAAAAAATCATTTCTATAATTATCTCAGTTAAACCAATTATAACTCCCAACCATCAAACGAATCAAAATATAAAAAAGAAAATTAAAAATGCATTTCTCTATATTAAATACATATAAATAAAGATTAAAATTAAAGTACATTTCACAATTAAAAAAAATTCAATGTATCACTGACCAAACTTTTAAAATCTCCACTTGTTTTGAATTAAAATTACGTTTCTCTACTCCTACAAGTTTGCAATTATTTCGACAAACTTCGAGCAAATTTTTATGGTAAAAGTAAATCAACCTTTACTTCTTCTTCTTTTCCTTTTTCTGGGGTCCTTAAACAAAATTAAAACTGGAGATTCTAAATGTGTTTAATTTAATGATTCATACATTCTAAACTGCTTTAGTTACTTAAATTAGATAATTAATTATTATGATCTTAGATGTGTGTAAGCGAAATTTACCAAGAAGATGGATCAGGAGTCTTATCTATCTTTTTAGACGGACACGCGTGTAAGCATTCATAGTTAAACTATATTTAAATCACTTTATTTGTTTAAATTATTGTAATCAGATGTCTTTTGATTACAGTTGACAATGGTAAATATATTCTAAACTGATTTAGTTGCATTTATAATATCATATATTATATGTAGACAATTAAATTTAATCGGTCAAGAATAGCATTGAGTTGACCTTTTTATGTGTAGTACCTATATAATTTAATGAGTTCTCTAAAACTTTTAATAGGTTTGATAATTAAATCTAGACCATTAAAAGATGGTGGCAAAGATAGTTTGTCAAATGTACATGTCAAAAGTATTGGTTCAAAAGTATATGTCAAAAGTATTGTCAAATATAAGTCTTACACCGAGTAAATGTTACAACATTATTCCTTTTTAATTTTCTCAAATTGTTATTTATTTGGTTACTCTATGTAACGCATGGATGTATGACTAGTATATGATAATATATATAATAAAAGTTATATCTCATATTTGAATTTTTGAGTTGAGATATTTTCTAAATAAATAAAATAATATATATATTCTCTCGCTTATATATGCTTTCAATCTTATACACATTCTCATATTAATATATATTATATATATTGGGAATTAAGGCAAATTTCCCAATTATGCCCAAAGGACTATTGTTCAAAGAATTTAATTGAGACAAAGAAAATAAAAACGATGAAGAAAAAATTTAACGGACTGTCAAAACTTTCCACTATATAATTAAAGTCACTACAACTATATAGAATTTTCACTTTCCAAAACTCATCCCCCAAGTGTTATAAGAAAAATATTACAAGTTTTATCACATCTATTAATTTATACTATTTACCTAACCCACAAAGAATACAAGAAATCCCAAAATGCTAGGCTACTATTTTTTTCACAAGACTCTTTGACCCGACCTAAGTTGTCATCCCCCTGTTAATTTTACAATATTTTTGTAGGTCTTCTATTAATTAACAAATTTCATAGCAGAACTTTCAATACGAATAACGGAGACGAGACATATAAAACAAACAAATAGCTTTTGACTTGATAAAGCTAATTACTTAAACTAACAAGTTGTTATATTTTAAAGAATCATTGCAACTAGGTTTCTCAATAAAATACAAAGAACTCAACAACTTATATTAATAGGTATTTTTTATTGATGACCAAAACGAGAAAAATTAATCTTTTCAAGACAATTTATTGAAAAGCTATTACACTGACAGGTAAGTTGCCAATGTTATATAAAAGTAGAAATATATTTATAGAGAGACGGGCATATGTGTTAATACAAAATGTATTAAATTCATAATATTTTCAAAAATAGGTTGTCACTATATGCAAAACTCTACCCCTTCGTGAGCATGCTCTAACGCATGGCTTTTCTTGCCTTTCAAATGTCATATATTCAATCATCTATAAAATTGTAGAAATGAGGGAATGAGTACGAAGTACTCAGTGAGTAACAAAACCCTTTGATTCATCTTTTATTTGAAAGATTTATTTTTTAGAAAATTATTCAATACACAAAGCTTTTTAATGCATAAATAGGCTAAATCACTAGTTAAACTATTACTCGTTGTGCACACAAGAGTCATATCAATTCAATCATGGCCATGTACAATTAAGTGAATCCACATTCGAGTCCTGGTTGACCTTTACAGGAATTCCAAACAATTCAAAATAAAGACCACACTAATCTTCCTTATCCCGAGATCATTGGACAAGTCATAGTGTGCAAACAATTCAAGGCAATTCTATACAAGCAACTATTCATTCAAATGTAATTAATCGATCTTTCTTTTCAATGCATCAAAATCTATATTCATTTCATGAAAATCATCAATCAAAATACATGCTTATCTTATCAAAACTTAATGAATGTAAAAGGGAATCAATGTATTAGTTACTCACCTCAAATATTCTTTGAATAATCTCACGTAGAAAGTGCTATTAAAGCTTTGATATTCCTCAATTAAAGCTATTTTTCAAGTCATAATCCTTTATTAAAACTATGATGGGTTTTTATTAGTTTTCTTCTTTCCTTGACCATATTTGACGAATTTTGGGGTTCGGGAGAGAAAACGGGATGGTTTGGGAGTTCTTGGAAAACTTAAGGACCTTTTAGTAGTTTTAATAAATTTTTGGATTCCGCCAACCAGAGTAAGACAAGTGGCACAACGTGGCGCCATATGTGTTGAGGGGCGATATAGCCCAATGTGGATCGTTCGTTTATTGTTCGAGCAGTCCTTATACTTGGTGTTGTCTTATGATTAAGTCATAATATTTTGATCTATATTTACTTGAGTCCTTTCAACTGATAGGATTACAATTAGGTTATCAACTTTAAAAATGTTAACTAATAACCACATTTTTTTATCTCTAGGCTTTTTTGAGTCACAATTCTTTGAATTCTTGTGACATTTCAAACGGTTATTTGATCATTATCAAAATAACGTTTACACTATCAATAGCAAACTCATGTGGTTATAAAATCACTATCAATGCATTCTCAATAACCACATTCTAATTCCAATTCATTGTTCAAGTATCAATCATGTTGTCAATAATCATGTTCTAGTTCTTAACTTTTATGTGCATAACATTCTTACAACACTTAAAATACCATTACATTGTCATGTTTCAATTTTTTGTCATTCACTTGAGTGGCAACTCTCAATTTTTGTAATTCAATATAATTATATTATCACATTCTTTTCCTTGGTATTTATTTGAGTGACAAGTCTTGTAATTTTATTATTGATGTGATTCAATTCAATCACTTTGTCATGATCTTATAATCTTTTAATTGATGCAAATGCAAACAACTCTGTCATCATTATCAAAATGACGATTATATTGCATAATTTGTTTATAAGATTTTTGCGGGATGTTACACAAGTGACATTAGAAAAATCACTTCGAGTTTTATCACATTTAATTTTTTACACTTTGAATAAATCACAAAGAGTTATAAGAAAACTCTTCAAGGTATTAGGCTCACCAATTTTTCCTTCGACTCACTTGTACCACTTGTGCATCAAAGAAGAGAAAAACACCTATATTTATAGGTTTCATTGACTTGAAAGATGAGAAAATCCTTCTGGGATTTAGATTCCTTTTCCTTCAAGAATTCTTACTTCTTTTCTTTTCAATTTAGGATTATTTTTTACAATATACCCAACAATAAATACGTATATAAGTTTGGAGATTGCAAGTTAATCTCTAATTTTATAATTTTTTTCATACATATATATATACATATTCCTCATTAAGTTCATAATTAATTTCCAATCTTATGCTATTTATTATCCATTATTACTTAGTATATCTATTCTATTAGTTTTTAAGTTATATTCAAAGATTTTATATTTTTACAAAATCTAAGAGTTGATAGACAAATTTCAAGTCTTGGGGTTATTGGGACTTCTTTATCATTTCGATGAAGCGCCTACTGTGAGATTGATGGCATAATAATAATGATAATAGTAATAAAAAAATAATAAATAAGTAAAATTAAATCAGTTTCAAAGCTTTTACTTTAATTCAATTTAATATGATAAATCATATGTCATAACATCTATATATATATGTTTAATACATTACTTAATTTATTATTTTTTGTTCAAACTTATATACAAGTAAAAATTTAAGTTGAGGGGATACAAAAGTAATAATATTTGATGATGATAATTTAGAACAAAAATAAAAAAATTATTTTAATTCTTTTTAAAGGTTTTCTATAATAGGAGGATGTGTACTTTAGATTTTTTAAAATAGATTTAGTGAATAATGATTTCTTTGGAAAAATTTATAATACTATATGAGGATATACGAAAAATAATTTTTTCAAGAATATGTGATCAAGAATGAAGTTGGTAAAGAATTCATTTTGATAAATAAATACAATCCACACTCTAAATGTGTTCTCAGAGTTCTCGTATTGATACTTATTAAACAAAGATATGTGTGTATGGTAATTTAGAGTTATATAAATTTTGAATGCTCTATTTTCCATTGTTTTTTAGTTTTCACACTCAACAGGAAATTAAATTTATATTAAAAAATTTCTCATTAATTCTCATTTTTTACTAATTAAAAGTATTGTTCTATTAACGACAATTTAATTAGTTTTGTGCCAAGTGAAAAAAGTATATGCAATAAAATTATAATTATTAGTAACATATGTATATGAGTGAGTAGTACATAATAAAATTGTGATTATTTAGTTTTTTAAATTATCACGCATTTTTTTCTAATTATTATATTTCTTGCAATGCAAGAGTATACAATTAATAATTTCTAATGATTTGGTTTAAATTAACATTTAACTAGTATAGCACCCGTGCGATGCAAGGATAGGAGAACGGATAGAAGATTATAATATAAAGCTAAAATAGAGATGTCAGATATTTCATTTTGAATAATCATCTAATCTATGCAATGTCATCTCAGTTATTATGTTCATGGATATTACTATTCTTTAGCAAAAGCCATGGACTCAAATGACACAAAATCATCAAACATCTGTGCCTATGTTTTAGAATGTGTAACACGCACATACGAAAACACAAAAATGGTTTTTGCCACTCACGCTAATTGTTTAGCTGAAAGGAATAGGTTTCAACGTTAATGAAAGCAAAATCACACAGAAGAATAAGAAAATTGTATTGACACGTAAAAATTCTTGACAATTATATAATCTTATTCGTGATGTAATAATATATATTACCCATTGATCTCATCGGTAAGATATAAATAATGTTTACAAAAAAATCATAGATGGTATGATCGATTGACATACAGAAATGCAATAAGGATCTTGTCTAAAGTTATGATAGAAAAAATATAATCTTGCGGAATCAATCATTAAGGCAATTAAAATAGAAAATAAGAGCCAATAACTACTTGTTACGACAATAAAATTATTTCCGTATAAGGTAACATAATAGATGAAGTTTATTAATGTCTCATAAAAATAATAGATGAAGAAAAATATAGTTACCGCATAGCTAAAGTACTCAATGCATATTTAGGTTGCAAAAAAAATTTTATGTTCTAAAAATTAGTATTAAATGTTGCAATAGGAATTTGCTTTTGGCTACTGGGAACGGGTTTTATTTTCATGAATTCATCTATAATGGTAAATGAATCAATATAATTCACTAATTTAGTATGATTAACATCTTCCCCATTCGGTTGAGTCACTGTAGTGTGGTGTATAATCTTTCAGCCCGTGTTTTATTCTTTTAGATTACATTTTAGATTTTTATTTTTATTATTTATTTAATTAATCTAAGCGAATTCAATTGGAATAACTTGGGTGGGCATAAAAAAATTATTGTTCTATAAAAGGTGAATTATTGAGAAAAAGTATAACAATCTAATTTGCTATTGTCATATAAATAAAGCGGTGTCTAAAAATGAAACATCGTAAAGAAAAGAAAACAAATAACCATTTGGAATATGATAAGAAAAAATAACCAAGATGTCACGCATCTACTATCTTATCTCATATTATTGAGTTATTTATTATATAAGTTAATAAATTCGAATGCGAAAGCTTTCATACGAATAGTGGGGACGGGACATATAAAACAAACAAACTGCTCCAATCTTTTGATTGTTTAATATTCTATAAAGCTATTTTATTGATTATTTAGCCGAGATAAACAACTGGAAAGCTTTTATATTGAAAGATAAACTTCTAATCAATACAAAAGCTCCAAATCCATCTTGTCTTATATATATCATAAGCCACAAATATATATATATATATATCTATAGAGAAGTGGGTCAAAGTGTATTCTCATAGCTCTAAAGATCGGTTCCCTCTAAATGTAAAATTCTACTTGCGTCCACAGGCATGCTCCAACTCCTGGCTTGCTTGGCTAATAACTAGCGTTCAATCATTTATAAGATTGGAGGAAAGGAGAATGAGTATAAAGTATTCAATGAATAACAATATGTATTGACTCATACAAAATAATGTAAGAGAAATTGCTTTTATGCACAAAGAGAATCATTTATATGTGTAAGTCGGGTCATCACTAGTTTTGTTTCTACCTGTAAGCTTACAAAATTCAATGATTCAAAATAACCACGATTATATAGTATGATCGTAATACTACAAAGATTACAATATAGTAAGGTAAAACGGGTAGATAGCATCGCTAGTAATCTCCAAAAGCAAATAAACAATCATTTATCAAAAGTAATTGTGCACAATCAAGTATCGAATGTCAAAACAATTTAATGAAAGCATGAGTTTCAGAAAGGGAGAGTCAAAACACATGTTACTCACCTCTCAAAGATTCCTTGAACAATACTAAGTGAAAATGTGCCTTTAAAGTCTTGATGTTCCTCAACCAAAGTTGTTCTTTAAGTTGGAATCTTCTTATATATGAAAATGAGTCTTTTCCAAGTGTAAAATTGAGTATTTGGTGGGTTTTTAGAGTTGTTTTCCTTCCCTCAATACTTATGGACGAATTTTCTCTTATATATATATATATATGTATATATATGAAGAGTTTGAGATTCACCAAGAAGCAAGACAACGGGTCTTAATAGATATGGATGCATGTGGAGACGGAGAGAGAGAATATGATAGGTTGAGGAAATCTCTCATTCATTTCCTCTATTTATAGTTGTTGGATTCAGTTGTTTGTAATAAATCTTTGAGTTCCACCAATCATATTAAGACACGTGGCGCTATTTGGCACCATATGTTTGAAGGGAGCGATGTGGCCAAACTGTAGCATCCCGTAAAAATTCAACTATAAATTTGGTGACACGATAATTATTTTGCCAACAATTGAAACAAATATGTGAATTTTTCTTTTTTATATTCCAAAACTAAAAGCTTATTACTCAACTAAATGCCTAAATTTAAGATTTGACTATTAATTACTTAAATTACAAGAGAATGGCCAAGGATTGGATATGCTAGATTTGCCAAATCATAAGGCATGTGCTAGTTTTGTAATTAATGAATAGTGCTAAGTTTATAAGACATTTGTCATTTGTGTAAATAATGAATCTCTAATTTTGCCCCATATATAAGACACTTGTCATTTTTAAAATTTGAAATGGTCTAATCTTGTTAATTTATCAAGACACTTGTCATTGTTGTCAATTGTGGAATTCAATGGCCTTTTAAATATAATTAAATATAACAAGTATAAAAAGGCCCTCAGCTAAGGAAACCCCTCAAATTACTCCCTGACTCTTCACCATTCACCGAAAATTCATCCAACTCCATTGTGGTAAGAAGAACACCAATTAAAACTCCCCAAAACACCCTCTTTGCATTAAAAAAAAGGCCATCTCCATATATTAAATTTCTACTTAAATAAGACATTTTTCTTGTGAAATATCAAAGAATTGAAGGCATCTTCCATCTAAAATTATTAAAGAATCTTTGTGGAGAAAGGTGAGTAACCTGTACTTTGATTCCCTTTCAATCATGTAATAAGTTTTCATAAATGAACATGGCCTTTATGCATTGTTATGGAAAGAAAGATTGATTCTTTGTCATGCATTGATATGGAAAGAAAGATTGATTTATTGCATCTGTATCGCCAGTTAATGCTCTACCCATTTTGAATTGCTTTGTGGAACATGACCTTACTATGTAGTCTTAGTCATTTTAGCTATGTGATAATCTTTGTGGCCTTGTTGTGTGGTCTTGGCCAATTTGAATCTTTGTGACCTTATTGTATGGTCTTGGCCAATCATGTGCGCACCACAGGTAGTAGTTTAATTAGTGATATGGTCCATTTGTGCATCGAAATGCTTTGTGCATTTAATTGCTTTGTGCATTTAAAGGCTTTGTGAAATACATGATTTTCTTGAAAATGCATTGTCTTACATGAAAGGTGAATCAAGATATTTGGTTATTCACTGAGTACTTTGTATTCACTCCCCATCTTCTACAATCTTATAGGTATTGAATTTAGAGCTTTGTGGCTGGATCGTCTTATAGATGGAGAAAGATACATATATGTGACGAAGATTTCAGTGTGTGACCGAGATTTCATTGTGGGTAGCCCACAAAACACTTAATTATCAGAGTGTGTAGCGAAAGCTCCTCAATACTTTTGAATTGTATTTGTAAGGTCTCACCCGCGATTTTGGATTAAAATATATATTTAAATACTTCTACTATCGATATTTCGAGATAATATGGTAATGGAAAAATTTGAGGGAGCGTGATACGAACATAGTTCACTCGTTTATTGTAACCTCTCACAAAAATTAACCTTCAATTACACTACATGGTTGTTATTTTGACAACAATGGAATAATTGCTTGAATTGTATTAAAAGATTTGAAAGAATTGTTACTCAATTGATGTCAAAGAAAAATTGTGGGGCTTGACCAATGTAAATCAAAGTGAGATGACTTAATTATAAGACACCATAAAACATAAAGATTTCTCGAGCAATAAATGAATTACCCAACATTTGTACGGCTCCCACGCCATGTCATGACGTGATTAGTGGATCTCAAAGGTTTATTAAAAATAATTAAATCTAACTATTATAAATAGGGCTCAAATGTCCTCAAAGTCTCTATAACAACCAACAATCCCTTCTCTACCCTGAAACTGCCAAATTTCATCCAAAAATAGCCAAGGTGGAGAAACACCACTAAAAACCTATCAAAATACCCATTTGGCTATTAAAAAAGGCTCATTTCTATATAAAGAAATATTATAGCTTGAAGAATATCTTCAATTGAGGAATTTCAAAATGTTAATGACACCATTCCACTTGGGATTATTCGAGGAATATTTAAGGTGAGTAGCACATGTATTAGTTCTATCTCTTGGCTCTCTTCTTCTTTTTGTATTTGGATCTCCCTCTTTTGGAACCTGTGTCTTCTTTTAGTTGTATTCGCCCTTTGATTATTGACGGTGCACAACTATTTTAGATAAACCATTGTTGCTTTCTCTGGGGCATCGCTAATGAAATTGTCTACCTGTTTTGAATTGTATTTGAATTGCTTTGTGGTATTATAACCTTGCTATGTGGTCTTGACCATTTGTACATTTTATCGTATGGCTTACGGGTAAATGCTAAGCTAGTGATGTGTCTAAACTTTGTATCTTTGTCATCTGCTGATCTTTCTTGTATTATTTTGCTTGGGCCAATACATGTTGTTATTCACTGAGTACTTTGTACTCATCCCCCTCTTTTACAATCCTGTGGGTATTGGATAGCTAACTTTGTGGCCGGATTGTCCCAAAGGAAGAAGAGATATATGTATGTGATCGAGATTTCGGCGTGTGGATGAGGTTTCGTTATGGGTGGCTGCAATAATTATTGTAAAAGGATAATAACATGATATCATAGTATTTTGAATTGTATTTGTAAAGTCTCGCCCTCGATTTTAAATCAAGATAACGCTTCCGCTATCGATATTTCGAGATAAAATGGTAATGAAATTAGGGGCGTGACATTTATCGTTTAGGAAATCTTTATACTTTGTGTTGTCTTATAATTCAGTCACTGTACTTTGATTCATGTTACTTAAGAACCACATTCTTACTTTGAGTGCCATTTGAGTGACAAACTTGTAATCTTCTAATTCAATTCATGTAATCTTACAATGTAATTCAAGTAATTATTCAATTATTATCAAAGTAATGATTATGTTGTTTAATTTATTTTTAAAATTTTGCGAGAAGTTACAGAAGAGGCGAATTATCGAGAAAAACTATTCTAACATAATTTGTCCATAACGTATAAATAAAGGAATGACTAAAAATAAGACAATTCGTCGAAAATTTCAAGGGGAAGTGGGAATTATTTTCTAGAGAAAATGGAAAAAACTATGCTTATTAAGATTGTACCATAAAATTTAAATTTCATTTCTACTTATGAATTAAAAGCACAAAAGTTGGAACTTAAATAGTAAATTTTTCCAATCAACCACGCCCTAATAATAATCATTTGCATGAAAAACTAATAGGGATACTAAAGAAAGTGGACATGCTCGTTTGAAAAGGATATACCAATTTAGGTGGTGTCTATTGTATGTTCATTACTATATTGATTATTTTTCTAATATTGTACTTGAAAAGTGTAAAGCATATATATTTGAAACATAATAATAATGTAGGGGAAATGTTTCACCAACCGTTTAGAAATTCAATACATTACGAATATATCATATAATTTAAAGAAGTTAATCTATATGCGGATTTAAATATGCAAAATGTAATTTGAGGATGGAAGATTTGAAGGTGTACAAAAGAAATCCCCAATTTGTAGACGTCTAACATAGAAAACAATGAAAATAGTCGTCTAAAAAAATATATAACATATAAAACTGAATACCTAATTTGCAGGTGTTTAAAATAGGAAAATAAATAACATATACGGAAAACCAGAGATAAGCTACAATTTACTGTAAGAGTGTGGTATGCTATAGATACCGCAAAAAAATTGCAGGAAAATTGTGGTGTCTATAGGCACCGCAACTCTTGATTTAAATATTAATAGTAGATTCTTTGACATAATATTTTATAGTCATGCCTTTTTTAAAAAAAAATATTGGGTATCAATTACTAAAAATTGCCTACATTAGCTTTCATTTTTATTGTCACTATTCGCCCCCACTATTTGAAATCTTTAGATTTGCCACTGACCTTTTCATAACTTTTGTTAAAGAGTTTAAATACAACAATACATTAACAACGGTTATGATTCTGTTGTCAGAACATAAATACGACACTACATTTACAATGGCGGTATCACACTTGTAAAAGAGTAAAAACAATGGTGTGTATAATATTATTAATAACGGCAAAAAACCGTCGTAAATTCATTGTAAAAAGTTATTGCACCAGTAGTAAACTGTGGGCAATCTTTTTACCACGGTGGTTATGCCCACTTGTAGACGCAAAACCGCTATTATTCTGTCGTAAATATCATATATGACGGTTTTCTTGTTCAATTACCACAGTTTTCTGCCATGATAAATATATAATTTTCCCCTAGTGAGTTTTGCACGTTAGATAAACATGTCTCTTTAGAATTATTCAATAAAAAATGAATATATTAGAAGTGATTAAACTCACGAAAACAACTACTCTATACCCGCTAATAAACATGATCGAAGATAATTAAAACACTTCAATAAAGATAACCCACTTCAATAAAAGTTAATAATTATCTACCTAATTCAATAATTATAAACCTACCCGCTGATCATCATGTTGGCCACAATTAGTTTTTCACACTTCAATAAAGATAGTTAGTTTTTCACTCATGCAAAGTATAGGAAGTATAATTCAAAATAATTAAATTTTTATAAGGATTTAAGAAATTAGATTTCTATCCATGTAAAAAAAAGAAAGTAAAACTTGACATCGTAGTGTAATATCATATTTTTGTTCAAGAAGAAGATTATATAGACGGGTAATTCTTTCTTTTTAATTTTATTTTTAAAAATTTTTAGTATGTTATAAACTAGAAGAAAAGACTAGAAGAATAGAGAGAAAAGTTAGAGAAAAAACTCTTGAATTATATTTCATCATAACACAGGTGGCCTATTTATACATGTACATGTGTGCTAGCCAAGAAAGACTTGGAGCACAAGAAAGGAAACTTGGAGTGACGGCCAAGAAAACTAATTCTATGGCTTCTAGGGTTTTAAGGATAAAATAGTCATTCACGCTATAATTAACTTATTTACAACAAAGTAGCAATAGTAATATCTTTTTTTGGGCAAGCATATTTATGTTTTATTAACTTTGTTTGTGTGCGTTAAGACTCATATAGAATAATGGCGTTTTAGTCAACTCTAAAACTCGTCGAAGATTCCCATTCCGTTTTCACGCACAGGGAAAATATGAATAGAGACATATTTTCTACGTTTAATGGTGGAGATTAAGTTCCATTTGGATGCAAAAAGTTCATAAGGATAACCAATTGAGAGAGAGATAATTCAGGAATAATCCGTCTGAAATCATGGGGAAGATTATCTCACTTGCTAGATTTTGAAAAAAAAAAATATTAAAAATGAATATAAGATACTCGAAGATCGAAGTATGAAGATGATATAACTCAAAAATTTTGAAAATAACCCGAGTAGAAAATTTAAAAAAAAAAAGTTGGATATAAAAAGCATTTACCGCACTGATTATTACATTTGAAAATAAAAAAGACCAAATTATTCCTACTTCTAAGAAAAGTGGCAGGAAAATTGTGATACGATTATACTACAAACTCCTCTCATTTAATTAATACTAGATTCTCACCCCGTGCGTTGTACGGGAAGATTATGCATCAAATTATTTAAAAAAATAAATAATATCAAATTATATATATACATATTTTTTTGAATGATTAAATTTTATAAGGTCATGTTACCCATTAACCTAATCCGAACATATTTTACAAGAGAATGTGAAAATATAAAAATATGAAAAAAAAATGGAATTTCGTTATCAGCAAGCCTCCTTTTACATTTCAGACTCTCCTTATTTATAGAGGGAAAATGGAGGAAAAATATGATAGGAGAACCACACGTGTCAATCACCTTAAATAATCTACTCCTAACTTTATAAATGAGGCCATTTTCTTCTTAGTTCCTGAGTTGAAGTGATTGCCTCCTTTGGTTAGGAGGAGCGACCCTCTTAGTAATAAACCATCCGATCTCCTTAATAACAAGCAAAGTGACTCTTCTTCCCATTAAGTGAAGCGACTTCTTTGTCCATTTTTATCACACCCGAGTGACTCCGTGACACATTATCCAATCATCCCCCTTTGTATACACGTATCATCATCAGCCTCCTCACTCTCATTAAAAGATTTTAGTGTTTTGAGGAGAGTGAATATAAAGTAGCGATAAGGCAATCTATCATCATGAGCCCCTTCTCTCATCAAAAGACTCTAGTATTTTGAGAAGAGTGAATATAAAGTAGTGATAAGGCAATCAACGAGTGAAGCGACCGTAGATCAACGAGCAAGGCGACCCCATCAACAAGTGAAGTGACTCCGGATCAATAAGCAAAGTGACCCCTAGTAATCAATAAGCGAAGTGACTTCTGATAATCAATAAGCGAAGCGACTTTCAATCAACATGCGAAGTGACTTTCAATCAATAAGCGAAGCGACCCCTTTCTGCAATTTCAATCCCTAGCGATTCCCATTTCAAATGAGGATTCTACTTCCTTTGCACTCCTTTCTTTGTTCACTTCTGTATATTTTAATGCTTCCAAGTTCTACAGATAACAACTTATGATAATCATTTTTCTTATAATAATGTTGTTCCTACTTCAATAAAAGTACCACTATTTATAATCATAATATTCTTCACAATTATCGTCCTTAGTAACTAATCGTTGAAACAGCACTGCCCTTTCTTTATCTTCTGGCCACTGGACCTACATACAATCCTTCATCACATAGCTTCAGCTATATTTCTGGTCTTTTTTACTCATTCCACCAGTCGCTGGTCTCATTTAAACATTCTCCAGTTATAAGAGAGCTATCCGATCCCTTGGGATTCACTAGTCCCTTAGCAAATGTAAACACCAACCACCATTCCTCAATTCTACTACGTTTTATAAATTGGTCAACCTTCAAACTCTGTGAATCATTAATCTCCTTTGACCACTCCTCATATAACCCCAAACCATTTTTCACCACAAAATTTTCGACAGTCATTTATCTCTTATGGCCAGGTATCCAGTTTTCATTTCTTCATTACCTTCACTTTACTTTGCACCCATATTCATTAATCCTTCCACATCAATGTACAACGCTCCCAAGTACACCCACTTTGGATGGTCGCTAGCTTCATGTCGCTCAACTAGTCGGTAAATAGTACTCCGATATCGCTCCACTGCATTTTACCAATATAGCTTACCTATGGTTCATTCCGACGACGACTCTCAGTTTTCGCTAATTACCAATATAGCTTGTCTATTGTCCTGCATTCTGGTTTCTCCTTTTCACGATCTCATGTGATGTTCTGATCCAAAATGTTGGACAGCTTTTACAAGAGCATGTGAAAATGTGAAACTATGAAAAAGAATGGAATTTCGTTATCAACAACCCTTCTTTTACATTTCAGACTCTTCCTATTTATAGAGGAAAAATGGAGGAAAAATATGACAGGAAAACCACATGTATCAGTCACCTTAAGTAATCTGCCCCTAACTCTATGAGCGAGGTGACTTTCATCTTAGTTCCTGAAGTGAAGTGATTTCCTCCTTTGGTTAGGAGGAGCGACCCTCATGGTAATAAGCCAAGCGATCTTCTCACTACCAAGCTAAGTGACTCTCTTCTTCCCATTAAGCGAAGCGACTTCTTTATCCATTTTTATCACACCCGAGCGATTCGGTGACACATTATTTAATCACCCCATTTGTATACCCCTATCATCATAAGTCTCCCCACTCTCATTAAAAGACCTTAGTATTTGGAGGAGAGTGAATATAAAGTAGTGGTAAGGCAAATCATGAATTTTACAAAGCCTTTAAATACGCAAGAGGGCTCTATCACTAGTTAAACTACTAATCGTAATGCACACATGATTCAAAGATTCAAAATGACTAAGACCATGTAGTAAGGTCATATTACCACAAAGATTACCACATGGTTAAAATGACCAATATCACATAACAAGGTCATATTACCACAAAGCAAAGCAAAACGGGTAGAGTATTAACTAGTGATTCAAATACAACAAACCAGCTATAATGACGAAGCATCAAAAATCCATTCATATCTTATGAAAACATTATGAACAAAAGAAAGAGAATCAAAGCATCAATTACTCACCTTTTGCCACAAAGATTCTTTAAACAATTTTAGGTGAAAAATGCTTTCAAAACTTTGATATTTCCCAAGTAAGGTGTCTTTTAAGTGGGGTATCCATATATATGCAGAGAAGACTTTATTTTAAATGCAAAGAGAGTGTTTTGGAAAGTTTTACTTGGTGTTCTATGGCTTTCTCTAATTTTGGACGAATTTACTTATGTATCTTGGGATAGATAGGAGATTTTGGTGCGTTTTCCTAGATTTTGGCCATTTTATAAGTGTTAGATTTAATTATATTTAAATAACAATGAAAATCCTCAAATTACAAAATTACAAGTGTTTTAAAACTTGGCAAAGCTAGCACCTTTCATATTACAAGAATGACAAGTGTCTTAAAACTTGGCAAAACTAGCACGTTTCATTTTACAGAAATAGCACATGTCTTATAATTTGACATTTTTAGCACCATATATTAAAGAGGATGATGTGGCCTAACCATTGTCCATTCATTTATTTGTTCGACAAATCCCTATACTTAATGTAACATTATAATTAAGTTGTTATGCTTTGAGTCATATTAATCAAGAACTACATTCTTACTTTGGGTGTCATTAAAGAAACAATTTTGTAACATTTCAATGCAATTCAAGTACTTGTTCAATTATCATTAAAGTAACGTCCACATAGCTTAATTGATTGTTAAATTTTTGCGAGATGTTACAATCTAGCCCCCTTAAATAAATTTCATCCTTGAAATTCGCCAATCATTAGGGCGATAATTATTATTTTCAGATAAGAAGGCTGTTAAAGTCCGAGTCTATTTTGGGTGCCAATTAGCTAAAAGAAATCTTTTTAATTGACATAAGGTTAAGCATATGAAAGAAATAGATTTTGAAGCCTAAATGGACATAAAATAAATATTTTAGATCAATCCGAAGTGAATTAGAAAGTTCAGGGACTTCTGATGAAATTTTAAGAAAATATTGATTTTAGGGCTGTACGGCCTTATGTGGGCACAGACTTTCAAAAAATCTTCTGTTGCCCGATAGGCAGCGGAATTCATTCCGTGGTTCCCCGTGGGTGCCATGCGGCCGCATGGCCTAACTGTGCGGCCGCATGGTAACCTTCAAAAAAAAAAATTTTTGTGCAATTTTTTGGTCACATAACACCTTTAGTATTAATAGAGGTCAAGGTCATATGACATCGTTTTTGGTCAACATAACACTTGGAAATGAAATGAAAATTATCATTTTTTCTAATCTGTTTTTCCTTATCTTCATTGCACTTGCTAAACTTAGGGACCATATGATATCTTTCAGCTAACTTGGTATTTGGAAATGAAGTGAAAACCATCTTCTTTCTCATCCATTTTTCATTGTCTTCATCGCAAGTGAAGAACTTTTAAAAGCTAATTATTGTACTATAATAGTATTACCAAAGTCAAATTTAACTTATTATCAATCAGTATAAATTTCTATACCTGTGAGTGCATGGATCTGTCTAAGTAGGAGTAATAAATGTATGTGAGGCCGTAGGATCATGCTCTGATACCACATCGTCACAACCCCAAATCTATTACCTCATTTTCTCGTATTGGTAGCAAAAGCATTCGAGAAATTAATCTCAATTTAAAATTAAAGGCGAGACTTTACAAATACAAGTCAAACACAATTATTTATAATATCATATTATTATAATTTTACAGCAACTACTGTGAGCTACCCACAATGAATTTCGGCCATAAAACGAAATCTCAATCACATACATTATCTTCTCCATCCTTTATACGATCCAGCCACAGAACTCTTAATTTAACACCTACAAGATTGTTAAAAGAAAGGAAAAGAGAAGTGAGTATAAAGTACCTAGTAAATAACAACATGAATTGGCTTATGATGAATTGCAAGAAATGCCATAATACTACAAATGAAACCGCTTAAATGCACAAATCGGGCCACCACTAGCTTAGTCTCTACCTGTAAGCGCAAGACACAAAGGTTCAATGATTCGAAATGACCAAGATCACTTAGCATGGTCATAATACCACAAAGATCACCACAAAGCATGACAAACGGGTAGATAGTCATTAGCGATGTCCAAAGGCAAGAAATAATCATTTACTCAAAACAATTATGCACATTGAGATATCAAATGCCAAAACAATATAATAGAAGTATGAGAAGTAATTATGCACAACCAAGTATCGAATACCAAGAGATTTAAGAAAGACATAAGTTTGGTAGAGGGAGAGCCAAGACACGTATTACTCACTTTTTTATTTCCAAAGATGGCTTCAATAATTCTAATGTAAAAAAGTGTCTCTAAAGTCTCGTTATTCCTCAATCAAAACTATTTTTCAAGTTAGAATCTTTCTATGTATAGTAAGGAGCCTATTTCAAGAGACAAATAGATATTTTGGTGGGTTGTTATTGGTGTTCTTCCACCCTTGTCAATTTTGAACGAATTTGTTTTGTTTTTGAGATAAAGATGGGAGGTTGGGTGTTAGGAAAACTATGAGGACCCTTTAGTCTTTATATAATAGTTAGAATTCAATTGTTTTTAATAAAGTTTTGAGTTCTGCCAATCAGACGACAAATGGCACGATTTGGCAAGGTATAATTAGGGGATGATGTGGCCAAATATAGTTTGCTTGTTTATTGCTCAAGAAATCCTTATATTTTGTAGCGTCTTGTAATTAAGTCACCATACTTTGGTTCATATTAATTAAGAACCATATTCTTTCTTTGAGGTCAATTAAGAAGTAATTTTTTTAAATTTAGAGACACAATTGAAGCAATTATTCCGTTATTAAAATCAAAATAACAACCACGTAGCATAATTAATGATTAAATTCTCGCAAGATGTTACAATTTTGTTTTAATGTATATAATATGTATGTATATTAAATTAGTTCAATAAATGGAAGTCGTGATGATGATGTTGAGGGAAAAAACTCAGCAATCTATCTATTTATATATTCTTAAATCAACAGTAGTTGAAAGATGTCTTCCAGCTTAAATGTCCTACTGATATCACACATGCATCACTTATTACACCGTTCTTTATTTAATTAATGAATTATTTATTTGCCTTGCATTTTTCCTTGAAAACATATTTAAATTTTGTTAATTTTAATTTTGGTTACTTTTCCCCGATATACGTGTGCACTTCCTTTTCTACAAACTAACTGCAAATCATATTTCCTACGATTTTCCTTATCCCTCCAAATCACCTACAGATCAGCCTTTCATATTTGCAACCTTGACTATTGGGCATGTTACTTCCATTTTTAAGAGTCTCATTACCATTCTAACTAGATTCTTTTCACCCATGCATTACACAGGTAGAATTATAGTTTACATTTATATCAAAATTAACGCGTAAATATGCACATCATGTCATAAATAAAGTACAACATACCAGTTGTGTTGTATAAAATTACAAATTGATATACGAATTACAAATCACCATGAGATATTTGTAGTAAAATGTCTGAGTTAATAATTCTGGTCTTCTCCAAACACGTCGTGCAAGTTCACACGTTCAACCCATATAAAGTTATAATAATTAGCAATCAAATAATTAGGGATAAAAATTTAACCTATCAACCCATAAACCTGTGAAGACCTGTCCCGACTAGGCGTCTACCCCCAATAGGATTGACCCCCCACGCTTAATCGAGGCAAAAGGACAGACATGGGGCAACATTGCCTGCCCCGTCGTGGGTTCGAGTTGGTCGGGTCAGGTTGGACACGCCCCATAGACCCGTGATACACCAGGCATTTCTTTTTTTTCTTAATTTTCAATAAATTTAATTCTAAAAATGTGAAGAAATTATTAAATATGACAATTTGACCCATTGACTCATAAATCCGTGACAATTTATATTTATTTTTATTATATTATTTGTTTGAAAGAATTTTTCTATCGAATTGAAAGAATCATGTTATTATACTAGTTAAAATTCTAAATAAAAGTTTTGTTTTATTTTACGTTCATCAATTAATAATGCGTTGCGTATAACATTAACTGAAAGGCAGAAAAAATTTATGAGTACTTTCGTAGGTCATGGTGACCCGTCTTGACCCGCCCTATGAATTCGTGGGTTTGGAGCTGGTCTGGAGCGACTTCAAGACTCGTGGAGCGGGTCCAGGGTATAGCTAACTTGCCCCATATCCACCCCATTGACATCCCTATAATAAATAATCATATCAGAATCAACAATTATAATTATGAGTTTAGTTTCTCACTCATGCGTTGTATAGAAAGATTAATTTTCAAAAAATTCAATAATAATGAATAATAAAATATTGAACAAATACGTGTCACCAGATTTATATAACAAAAACAATAAATATATAGTTTTGATTTAGTATTTGACTCGTTAAATTAATATTTTATTAATACGATATTAATAGTTACCCTCTCATGTATTCGATTAATGTTTTACTATATTTTACTTTTAAAGCATCTAACTTCTTTAATATTATTAGTTAACAGTCTAATAATACGTATCGAGCATATACATACCCATATTTGCTTGATACTCGTTCAGATAAAAATTTTCATACTCACAAGAAAGTACCCTCATGGCATACCCTTTTTATGAGTAAAATTCGAAATTGATAGTTATAATTAAAATTTTAAATAAGGATATATTTAAAAAGAAATGCAAGTTAGACTTTTTAATATAAAAAGAGGAACATATATGTGGGACATCTTAAAAAGGAAAACAAGACCAGATAACCGGAATTGGGGGAGTAATTTTCTTGCGCAGTTCCTTTTCTTCTTGTGGATTTCATGTTTCTTTGTTCATAAAATTTTCGCTAAAATTCATTGTTATCTTTGTTAAGTTAAAATATCGATCAAATAGTATTCAACACGCACGTTGCACGGAGAGATAAATTCTCAATATTTCATATAAAAAAATTCATTATGTAAATTACAAAAAACAATGAATGATCACAATAATAATTAAATCAAATGAAAAAATAACGTCAATTCAATCGATATTTTACAGGCTTCACATCTATGGAGAAAAAAGATTAAACAAATATATTATTTGCATCCTCTGCAACATAAGTATTGCAACATAAATCATATCTAAACAAAGATTTAAAAGATAGTCGCAAAGATTTTCAAGTTAGATCATAGGTGTCAAAGAAAATAAATTTTAATTTATATTTTTATGGCAGAATTACATTACATGTCTTTAGCCATTGGTGTGAAGCAAATAAATGGATTTTTATTGCACAAAAAAAAAGAGAATAAATCAGTCGATTTATTCAAAGTTATTCTGAACTAAGTTTCCATTTATTCTATAAGTTATTTCGTTTTAATATAGGTGTTCCCCCCCCTTTTTTGCACTATTTAAGTTAGTGAGTTAACTTTGCTTTAAGGAAACTTGTATCTTGACAAAAATACACAAATCTCAAATTATTCTATATTCGGAAGACTTTAAATAAGAAACTAGATCATGGAGATTAATAGTGGCTAAGTTTTAATTTCTTTAATGAAAAAAAAGTTTTTTTTTAAACAGATTTTGAGTTTTATGCATGGGAAGCATGCAATGTGAAATTTTTGTAGACAATAATTTAAAGAAGTTTATCTAATTGGAATAACAGTAAGGAACAATACTAAAAATGTAATGCCCCGTGCCCTGTGACAATTGTATCACGATGCACCGATACATATAATCGTGACACACATACAATGCACGAATGTGTTACGTAAAATGTCGCGATTTCGAGAAATTTGATCCAACTTTATGATTTCCATGCAATCTACGATGCTATATAATAATAAATAATAATCATATAAATAGTAATAATAGAAAAATGACATTTTTTCATATTTGATTTCGATAGATTCAAGGACTCTAAGAAAAGAAATTTTGAAAATTATATGAAGATAAAATTTTGTAATTAGAAGGGGAAGAATTATGGAAATGAATTTTGAAAAGAAGATAAAAAATTGGAAGGGTTGGGATAAGATATAAGTGTAACCTAGCCCAATCAAGTGTGCGACATCATGATGACATCAATAAAATTACGGGCTTGAAAATTTGCACTTGAGCTTCTAATCTAATTGAACACTTTTGTATTATATATTATATATGATATGATTCTACACTTGAAGATGTTTCTAGTTCTATTCATTTAGGTGACCTAATTGGAAGGGATTCTTCTGTACAAATACAATTCCCTTATGTTATGCATTCATATACACACATTATGTTCTTCTATTTTATTTGTTTTAATTTTGACCGAGTTCCTAATTTTTAGCGGGTTTCCCAAATTTGTAATATCATTATTCTTTTTTCAGGGATAATGAATGGGTATATGAGAAAATAATCCCAGCATTAATAACCCTTATTTGAATTATCTTCTTATTGGTTTCTTTTGTGCCCTTTAATTTATTTTTTGGCAGTGGTCTAATTAATTGTATAACTCAATGTCATACTATATATTCATGCATTTTTCAATAAAGAAATTAGATTATAAAATGTAGCATGTTAATTTATTTCTCTTACACACGCGCACGCGCACATATATATTAATTTTCAAATTTTGTATCTATCAGGTACCAAAGTATCGTTCGATGTTACAGATGACAAACCGTTTTGTAGAAGAAGTTCAGCGGATGATGATTGATTATTAGTGCATTTTTGTATTCTGATTTGAATACATATTTAGTATTGTTTATTATTACATAAGTAATTCAATAGATTCGGCCTGTTTTTCACAACATCAATTTTCGATTTTTAACATCCTATTTAGTAGGGTGATAATTATTTGTGGCTTTTCAGGTTCATCCCATGTGTAAACAATTTTCTTGATTATACCTCTTCTAAGAAGATTTTCAAAAAACTCCCGAAAGTTTTGTGAAAAGAATTCCCACCCCGTCTGGCATGTGTGGATGTATGTTACGTGTATTTTATGAATACTATATGTAAAATACATACCATATGTAAAATACATATGGTATGCATTCATACACGCTATACGGGATGAAAAGTTTTGTTACATAACCTCTAAGAGATTTTGGAAAAAGGCTCATCTCTTTTATTTTTACATTTTTTTGGATATATCTGCACGGGTGCGAATACCAGTAATTGTAATAATGAATTAAGCTTGAATGAAAGTTGTTCTTGAAGAAACTTACATCAAGATCCACAAAGACATGTTCTATACCACACCGATCATGACTCAATCACCTCGCGGCACCCAGCTGTGAAAAACTCGAATGAAAATGGTTTATGTAAGAGCTTGGATTCAATCAACATTTGCAACATGCCTTGTCTTGCTTTTGGGGTTTGAATCAATGTGTTATAAGAAAGGTAAATTTCACAAAAGGTCCCTAACCTTTGTAAAAAGTAATAATTTAATCCCTAACATTTTTTTTCAAGCATATAGGTCCCCAACCTTTCAAAAATATGTACAAAATGTCCCTATATACTATTTTTGTTAATTGTCATTGTTCACTTTTCTATAAAGACAATTTTACCCTTTATTTAAATTAAAAAAATAAAAACACAAATGTTAAAAATTTATGTTGATCTCTCTACCACTTACTCTTTTACGAACTCATACATATTCATCTGTGTATCGTTTTCTCATCTACTTACTAACACAAGCTATGCATACACACTGATTAATATATTATATTTTCTATTCACTTATCTAACACCACCATAACCACTACTATATCATAGTCAATTTAGACAATGAATTCTTTGAAGTTTAAATTTAAATAAGTAATGATAATTGAGATGTGATTGTTATTCAAATCATAAAAATTAGAACGATTTAAAATATATGAATTTTTCTTGCGGAAAAAATTAAAGGTTTGAATTATTAGTAAAAAAGGGGGGAGGATTTCTTCCCCTTTATTTCCGCTACCACCTCTGTCATCTTAAATTTTTACATCTAGATATAGTTAAAAATAGAGTAACTAATCGGAAAAATCAACAAATTTTTCATTCTTTATTTAAATCTTTTAGATTTTTTATAAGGTTTTTGAACTAATTTCTTTTTATTTCATACAACAAGGGTAAAATTATCATTTCGTAAGCATATAAATGTGAAAATGGAGAGAAATTGCCAATAAAGACATTTTGTGCATATTTTTGAAAAATTAGGGACCTATATACTTGAAAAAATATTAGGGATGAAATTGTTACTTGTTATAAAGTTTGGGGACCTTTTGTGAAATCTACCCTAAGAAGAAATATTTAAATGAGTCTCTTTCAGGAACTTACCGAAAGTTTTGTTAAAAAACTTCCCACTTATGTGGCACACATAGATACAAGGCATGTCAACTTGAAATACACATAATTCTTATTTGAAATACAAGTAATGTTCATCTATACACGACAGATAGATGGGAAGGTTTTTTAACAAAATTTTCTAGAAATCGGGAAGTTTTTGAAAATTTTTCATATATGAACATTGCTCATGCCAAATCCCATCAATTGAAACAATATCCCAAATCGGATTCTATTATATCATCAATTCAATTATCGTTCATGTTTTTTTCTTTTTCCGGTCAATGAAAACATCTCTTTATTTGTATTACTTCACATATATATATATTTTTTATATAAGTTTATTTATTTATTTATTATTATTTTTCTTATTACAAGGGGTTGGAGGGGAGGGGGATGGGGGGATTCGAACCCAGATATCTCTGGTAAAGGGTAACGCCCCTGGCCACTTAGGCCACTGTTAATCCCCTTTTTATAGAAGTTTATGAATGTAAATAAACTGTGAAAGAATGAATAAAAACTTTGACGTGAAGACATCACTATTTTATATAAGTTTTTATTAGTTATTATTATTATTGTTGTTGTTGTTATTATTATTATTATTATTATTTTGAAGTAGTTATTATTAGTTATTTAATAAAATGTGAAGTTTCACTATTGGATAATACTACTTTTACTTATTAAGTTGCTTGTTTGGTGATTTAGTGGGGGTGTATGTGTCTTTTTGTCTTTGTATTTCAATTAAATATAATGATATTTTTACTAATGTATTAAATAGTTATTACTGACAAATAATCGAATAAATGATTTAACAAGGGAATGTAGCATAACCTTTTACGATTTTATTTCAGTCAAATCCGTACATGAAGACAACCAAGAAAAAAAAATGGATTTGTACATGAAGACAATAACTTTTTTTATTTTTACTTGTCATTTATTTTATCTTGCATACCCTGTATAGCCTAATATTAATAGTAAAGTCACAACATTTGATATTTGGAAAATTTTCAAAAGCTTCTTGAAAGTTTTTTTCATTAATGTAGCGTGTATTTTAAATTAAAGTCATTTGTATTTTAAATTCACATCGCATAGGTTATCAAAGCCCAAGGGATTATGTTGCAGGTTCTTATTGGACACATTAAGAGATGAGTCCCCTGATGTATCTAATGAGAGCCTGCCACGTAATCCATTAAACACTATAAGATGGTGTCTAATGGACACTATAGAAAAACTGCTCTTTGATGGCACATTATATTGTGTCTATATGGAGTCTAATGGATTATGTGACAGACTCTCATTAGACACATTGAGAGATGGGTCCTCCGATGTATACAATGAGAGTCTGTCACGTAATCTATTAGACACCATAAAAAAACTGCTCTATGATGCTCTTAAAATTAAACTAATAAATCACATGTAAAACACATTTATTGTTAGCTTAATAAAACAAGTCTCATCTCTTTACATCCAATTGGGGAAAAAAATTATAGTAGTACTGAAAATATGATTCTCTAGACCAATTTAACAACTTATGTGTGTTCAATGGTCTATGTTCACATCGGTCTCGCTAAAGAGTCTTATCTATTTCTTTATAAAGAGCTTTATTGCTTATATGGCGGAAATTTAACAAAAACAACCCCACCAACAGAGGGGCTACTTTTGTTAGATTTTCACCACATAAACAATCAATCTCTTTATCAGAGTTTTATCTATCTCCTTAACAAATTTCATATTTACGCATCTATTTTTTAAGTTCACCAAAATTCACTAAAGTTTCTATAGAAGTAGATCGGGCTCTGAATTTTGAGCCCGACTACCAATCATAGGGGGTCACGTGTATTTTAAAATACACGTGTTCTTCTGTAATTAGTGGTCGGATTTTAAACTTGAAGTTGGATCTGTTTCTATAGCCGGATTGAAAATTCACCGGAGGTTACTTATTAAAATCTCTACCCATTTTTATCCTCACGCTCGCCTGTAGAATTGGCAAAACACTATTAAATTCTCATTGCTGATATGCCTCCTCAGTTTCGTTGACTTGCTGATGCAAGAAATTCAAAACCAATTCATTGGATCGGCGGCAGACGATGGGTTCTCCTCTACCACCGCCCAAGACAGCGGAATTGTACGCACCGCTACACGTCCTCGGATCTCGAGCTCGACGAGCTTTCAAGTCATAAAGTTTCGGGCCATCTCGTGGTAACCCCAAACTGCTGTCAGGTAGGGATCGCTTTCATCATTGATTGATTCAAATATACTAAATTAATTAATTAATAGCGAAATTTTGATTTATGTAATGTAATTGGAGCGGTAGCCGTTCAAGGTGTTACACGGAGGTGTTTCGGCGCTGATCGCGGAAGCGCTTGCTAGCATCGGAGCCTACCTCGCATCGGGGCTCCGGCGAGTGGCCGGGATCCACCTTAGCATAAATCATCTCAAGCCTGCTGAGATCGCTGACTTCGTTCTCGCGGAAGCTACTCCTGTCAATGTTGGTAAACCATTCAGGTAATCCACCATTTCTCTGCAACCATGCAATTGGATTAGAGAGTCCGACGACAGTGGTGGTGTGGGACTGGGTGTGGGATAGCAGACGTCGTGTCACAATGTGGATGACAACATCATTGTGACTTGTTTGGTCAGAGTGGGCCGGAAATATTCTACCTCTCCAAGTCCCGAACATATAGTCCACGCTGTTAGAAACCATTCCTTTTATAGAGCCCGTCACAATCAATTGGCGGAAAAATAATTCTCTTGCGACCAAAAACAATTAATAAAAAGTTTGACAAAATGACATATAACAAGTGGTTATTTACGATTGATCTAAGAGTAGTGTAATGTATTTTAAAATAAGATTGATAAAAATAATTACAGCCAAAGTTAACCATGCTTTCAATTTAGAGTTTGTTTTGCCTCTCGTTTTACTATTGATCTCATTTATGTAATTTTGAAAAAATTTTTGAAAGTTATAATTTTGAAATTTGAATTCTTATATTAGGTATGGTTTATTTTAAAATTTTCACGGATATCATCACTAACTGAACATGCCAAAATTTTGTAATTTCTACCAATACAAAAACAAATGTAAACATTGAATAATTTGTATAAAGATTGTAGCGGGTTGCCAAACAGATCTTCCAATGTTAGAGGGGATATTATAAGGGTAAAAAGGCAGAAAAAGGTGCCTGAATTTGGCTCCTCCTTTGGGGTTTTCTACTTCAAGTTGGTCAAAATTGGAGTTTTTATCCATTGATACTATTTAGCATTGTGAGATAAAATTCAAATTTGGTTTATTTTCCCCTATACGAAAAAGGGTTAATTTCACATTTCGTGTCCAACTTTTGCAATTAGTATTGCTTAGGTTCTCAACTTTTTCTTAGACCTGCTGGGTCTCCAACATTTCAATAACTAGCACGGTTAGTCCTTCTTGACGGTTATGTCCATTTTTCCATTAAATTGTAAGTCAAATTACTATTATATCTTTTATATTTTTAAATTAAAAAATAAAAAGTTTAAAAACAAAAGTATATATGTAAATTTAAAAAAAGAAAAAGGGGTTGACTGGAAATGGCAATTTAAAAATATATTATTTTTAAACCTTTTTATTTTTTTAATTTAAAAATATAAGGGATAAAATGGTAATTTGATTAAAAACTTAATGAAAAAATATACGAAAATAGTCAAGAAGCATCAATTGTGTGGGTTATTGAAAAGTTAGAGACCTAGCTGGTAAAAAAAAAGATTAGGCACCCAAGTGAGTACTAACTGTAAAGCTTGGGGACAAGACGTGAAATTAACCCTATTATTATTTATAATTGCTTTTAACGTGGCAAAGGTTAACAAACAAATTTAATTGAGAAATAAGAGTGAGTTTGAGTAGGGTTCAATTGTTGAGATTTGGTTAACTAACAAATTTTAATGAGAAATAAAAAAGAGTAAGTAGTGTTAATTTGTAGAGATTTGCAGTACATATGAGACTTGAAAAAGTATAAAATATGTTGATATAATTGATTTGACCAAGTCCTTTTTTCCCCATAGAGGGGGTGGATATAGGGGAGTGAAATTTTGGGAAGGACATATGTAATTTAAACTCAAGACCTCTGACTGAAAACACAAACATTTTAACTGCTATAACACAATTCAAACTACGATTTGACCAACTTTTATTTAAGTACAAGCTAGTTTGCAAACATCCACCTTAATTTTCTCTTTGATGATATTGATGTGATGGATC
The DNA here is from genome assembly GCA_963692815.1 of Nyctanthes arbor-tristis. Classification (NCBI taxonomy): domain Eukaryota; kingdom Viridiplantae; phylum Streptophyta; class Magnoliopsida; order Lamiales; family Oleaceae; genus Nyctanthes; species Nyctanthes arbor-tristis. Next base: position 7,046 of record CAVNYN010271824.1, on the reverse strand, counting down.
CTATCTCAAATCAATGTTAAGAGGCGGTAAATTTTGGAGTTTTCATGTGTTACTTGTAGTGGTAAAATCAAAAGGTATTTTATTTCCCCCCCTTCCCATTTTTTTTTTTTTTTTTGATGGAGTCCATAGCAAACAAAAAGATTCAGAGCAATTCTCTCCAGTGACCTGGGAAACAACGAGTTTCATTCACGCGTCAACGTCTGGTGGCAAAACAAACCCAAAGCTCAGTTGTTAAGCTTGATGAAAAGCAAACATTGCCCCCTAAATCCTCCAACAAGCCACACGTCCTGGATTTCATTTAGCTCATCTTCCTATATTGAGTTAAATTTGGAAGGGCTTGTCGTAACATATGCATTTTACTTCGTCTCATCATGCTGTGTTGTGGTAGGTTTGGGAGGTGCGTCTTTGGAAGCGCGATTCAACAAAGTCTGAGAACAAAACTTTGATAGCATCATCCAGAGTGACGCTTCTTTGTAATATGCCTGTGCCAAAAACTGCCAAAGATGCTCCTGAAAATCTCAGAAAATACGCGAAACTATGAGTTGAATTGTATTACATATTTACAATGTGTAACTGGAAAATTACACAATGTCAAAGCTTTTTGAACTTGGAATCAAGTCTTTCCAACTCTAATGCGCATGTGTTTCCTGAAAAGACACGATTTCAAGTGCATACATAAATCTTAAGATCTCAAGTACAAAAACCCCAGATGGATCGTTCTTGTTCATCTTGCAAAAAACCACACTTGCAGAACTGGCATTAACATAAAAAGAAGGTTTATTTCACCACTCATTAGCCCTATCATGCATGATGATGGAATTGTCCCGTGTCGCCCTCAAAAGGCCATGTATAAATCTAATTGTTTTCACTTTCTACGCTTAAAACCAGTGTTATAGAAAGCGTATAGCGTGAAAAAACATCGAAGCCACACCTTGAGCGAAGGTGCGGCAACGCATGGTACAGTGCGGACAATGCATGAAAAGACGTAGGTGTGAAGCAAAAGCCTAGAGTTTGTGTGCCTTTTAGGAACAACTTAAAGCAATAAGGAAAAGCCTACTTGTACACAATTTCCTTACAAATTTGTGTTTACAAATTGACTTGGCATAATCATGATGGTTGATTTTTATGTGGTGTGGAAAAACAGATTCTTGCCACTTGTGTGTGTAAAAGAGTTTTTTGTACATGTAACGTGATTGAAACAATAATTGCTATAATTATTTGACATGGAGTATTACTTCATTTGTTATTCATGAGCCACAGTAATAGACAACAAGAGAAAATGAAGGTTCAGAAATCTCACTTTATGTGTCCTAAAGCATTTCTTGATTAGTAGACCTACCCTGAGAGCAGTGAATTAAAGAAGCTAATGATTCTTGAGCAATATGGCATGAAGATGCCCAGCATCTGTATTTGTCTCTAAGATGAGTTTTAGTGTCTGCCTAGCTATGATGAGTTTTAGTGCCTGCCTAGCATTATTGGCATTCCTACTACAAATGTGGATTGTACAGATCAGTAGCTTATCACTTTGGAGGCTAAATAAATGAAGCAAAACTTGAAATCATATTAGTTTTTAAACCATAGGCAAAGTATCTCAACTGTCTATGGGTACATTTCTTGAGTCCAGGAGCTAATTTTCCATCATAATAACATGTATGTTCTATTTGTCGCCATCTCGGCTCGAGAGTTGCCAAGAGGTTATGTATTACGTGACATTCCACTCAATCCTAAAAGATGGCTAAAATTGTACTCACAGCTTGATAAGCGCCTTTCTTCTTATTACACTATATAAGAAAGGCACCTTCACCACTTGATGCTTGGCAAATCTCCTCCTTGATGACTCAAGTAGACAGTAGCCCAGCAATATATATAACGTTCTTCCTGAATCACCCAAGGAACCAAACCTCGGTGTCATATTTCACTTTCAACTCAACTCGAGTAGACTTAAACTGTATTTACTCTCTTTAGCTTACTTCCATCTGCCTCCCAAATTATATCATCTTTTAATACTAGACTAAATATTTCTGTTCTTAATGCACTTATGCACTAGTATATCACTGGGAAGTGTAGATCAGAAAGGATTTAGTGTTTTCCCATTGAAAACATCTAAAATTTTGAAGGCAGGAATGATACTATTAAGTTTACAAGGACAAGGATGAATATGTCTTTCTCAAAAGCCAATCCTCTCTTTCTGTATACAGATTTGAATCTTTTACCTCAATTCCTTTCTATGAGGGTTCCCCAATTTCTCTGAGTCCATTCCGTAACACAAGAAACAATGACAGTTAACTCAGTCAACAAATACCATTTATTAGGCACAATGTTTCTGAAATGAAGACAGCAAGGCTAAAATCCAGCACTAACTATTTGGCTGATGGCAGATGGTATTAAGGTAGGACTCCAGTTCCCAGAGAAGTAAGAAAGGCTAAAATCCACAAATTGGTAGCACGCACCATAACTAAACAAGAATGCATATTGCTTGCTAAAAGTAAGCACGATTTGGTACACAAAATTACATAAAAGAAAATAGATCAATTATATACAGGACTGCGTGGATCATATGAATGTTTAAGTATGAAATCAAGACATATGCTGCAATGGAAATGCAAATTGTTTTCATTTTGCAAAAATTTGACTGACGATAGGTAGCAGCAGAATCATTGCTTCTTTTCTTTCTTTGCATGAGGACTTGCAGATATCTTTTGCCTGGACAATCAGATACCATATACACGACGCTCTTCCGATCTCGTAATATAGACACTAGTTTAAACAAATGTAGGATTTCGAGAGAAAATGTCAAGTCAATGAAAGGCAGACAAAGAAAGGATTACCTGAGAATGCTGAGTTTTTGGGTCAAATCTTTGATCTCAAGGCCAGATAATTTGAGGGATAACAAGGTAGCAGGCACCTCTTGTGAGATTACTTCAGATAACTTCTCCATTGAAAGATCGGAAGAGCTTCCGATCTCTAAAAACACATAGCATAACATAGTGATTGGATGTGTTAAATTACAATCCCATAAAATACACATATCTGACAGAAACAGTGAAAATTAATGGTCGTAAACTGACTGGAGAAAGGGGGTTTTTACTTACTAACATAGCAGGAATCGAGATTACAGCCAAAATCAGAATTGCTCCGGTAGCCTGAGAGGTGATGTACATATATACAGAATCAAAACAAAAGCTTTGTCCCTGCCTGGAAATCAAATTAAACTCACACTTACCATTGAGAGAACAAAAAGGAGAGAAACAATCTCCAAATTCAGGAGAGGGCTTAACATCTCTAATCTGGAAGCGTCTAGCAGTATCAATCAGTGGCTGCGGGGATGATGAATATGTGTAAGTCTCCCCAATTACTGCCGTTGGCACTGTGGGTTCATTTTTTCCGACGGATGTGTTTATAGCTCGTACGATGGGCCGCCTGGGCCGGCGAATTAATACTTCCAAGAAACGATGTGGGCTCGCCGTTTTCAGTGTAAAGGTACTGAATATGAAATGGCTGTGGCTTAGCGGAGTACAACACCTCATTTTCGGTTTCTCTGGGAACTTAAGTCGAACAGGGACGGGGATAGGAACTAGTTGAACTCGAAAGCATTTTAAAGGGGGCTTCCATCGTTTGTGATTCCATAAGAGGATTTGTACCAGGATTCAGAATGTCTGGACCGAACCTACCGTAAAGTTGTGTTTTTAAAAGTTGGACCTGCTGCCCAAAAAAAATAAGGGTCCGTTTAGTATCATTTATAATTAGATTAGTTTAAAATATATTTTGAAATTTGAATTTTTTAGACACTTGTCTTAATTTAATTGGTTAAGTTTTATTAAAGAGTGAAAAATTGTTATTTAATGTAATAGATGTATTAGGTGTCAATAGGACAAATTTACAAGTGTCGCAAAAAATTTAAAATTCAAAATGTATTATAAACGAATTGATTATAATAGATGTCAGCCTTAAAAAAAAAATAAAGTTGGTTTAGACTATTTGGAAAAATAAAAAAATAACTAATATTAGAAAGCAAATATGTTTGTTCCTTGCATTTAGGCCCTGTTTGATCCTCTTTAAATTTTTTTTTTATAAATTCATCTGTCATGATTTGACTGTTGATTTGACAACTACTCAACAACCACCATACATTTCAAATTTCAATTAAATCTCCTCTACTCATTTCAACTCTTTATAAATTCACTTTATAAATTAAAACTTTAAAGAGCTTCAAACAAGCCCTTAGTTTTATATATTTACACAGAGAGATTATCTTACGTTTAGGTCTATAAAATTAGTAGAGTGGAATTTAGGGCCAGCTCTGAGCTTAAGCGGCCAAAGTGGTTGCTTAGGGCACTCAGTCGAAAACATTAAAAAGTTAAAAAATAGGTTTCTTGGAACATAAATTTAAATAATAGAATAAAAATAATTATGTGCATAATATATATAAGTTATTAATTAGTCTAGCAATAAAGTTAAAAATTTTAAATTTTTCCTCTACTAAAAATCAAAGGCTCATCAAATCCTCTTACCAACACTGCGACAGATTATATATATATATATATATTTATTTATTTATTTATTTATTTATTTATTTATTTATTTATTTATTCAAACTGTCTCTAAACTTTTGGGATTTTATTTATTTAATATAATTATAGATATTCATTCCATTTGGTTTTCTAAATTTATTAATTTTTAAATAATGACTACTAAGTTTTCATAACGATTTTATATTTTACTAGTATTGCACATGTGCATTGTAGTGGGAAAAAACAATTTGAAAGTGATTAAAAAAATTGACCAAAATAATTTTAAATGAATACTCATATATAATTAGTTTAAGCAGAATAATTAATCTGTTTACAGAAGTGCAGTTAAAATAAAGAAATCAAATTCAGAACATCAAATTGAATAAAAATTCAAAACTAATTACACCCCGAACTTCAATTTATTACGAATGAGAAAAAAATAAATTAGTACATCATATGACGTTCTCTAACTCTTAATTTTTAATAGAGTGCCATCGAAAAAAAAATTAATTGAAATAAATCATCAAAATAAAAACGAAAGCCCTAAATTGAACCTAGGGAGGTTTGAAAATTCTGTGTAATTGCACATATTCATTATCTGACAGTTCATTATTATCATGAAAATTGTCTAAGATTCTCTTGTTAACACAAGTAATATCAGCAATTAAAGTTGAACCTAAGGGGGATGGAAAATTTTGTACAATAACTTAAAACAAAAAAGGTAGAAACGTATAAATAGATGCCCAAGTTAGCGTACAAAACCAAAAAAGTGAGGACTTACAAAATAAAACGTACAAAAAAACATATACTGTTGACAAAAGAGGGACATTGTTCGAAATACTTACGATCGTTTTTCTAAAAACCGAAAAGAGGGATTAGAAAAAGAAAAAGAAGTGAAATTGACGGAATTACAATGTGAAAAAGGGTGGGAAAACTTTTTTAGAAACTTTATTTCTTTAACATATATATATATATATGAGTAGGTAATGTCTAAAAAATTTTCATAAAACTAGAAAAAAAAACTGAAAAAACAGATTTTTTTTTCTGTAAACAAAAGCACTTTTTTTAGTTCAAATATCAAATAGAAATAGTTGAGAAATGGGGAATTTCGACCCTTTTCCAACCAAACAAATCGTCCAAACGAAGCAAAAACACAAAAAACAGACTACAAGGAAACACAAAACAGCAAACTCCCATGAAAGAGAAGAGTCACCACTGTCAATTAAAAACCCCCTGTCAAGAAGCCTCCTACAAGCCACCTTCAAAACCACCAGGACGTTAGAAAGCTCTTTAGGTTGGGACCAATTTTCTTGTTCTTTTGATAGTAGCAAGGAACCAAATAGTTCGGTTTTTCCAATTTCGGACAATAACTGAACGGAGCTTATCTTTTTGAGCATTTGAGAAGCTTCCTGTGCGAATATGATTAGCAATGATTTCCTCCTGGAGAATGCCTGGAGGTATGCGTTGGTTATGAGTCCAAAGATTTATCCATTATCCGGTCATTTGCCTTCGTTCCTCCATGGAAAAGCATTTGACAGTTTCTTCTGCAAAGAAATCATACTGAAGAACATCCGGTTCTTTGGCATAAAAAATATAGATTAAAAAAGGAAAAAAAAAAGTGAAATTGACGAAATTAGAAAGTGAAAAAGGGCGGGAAAACTTTTTTAGAAACTTTATTCCTTATACATACATATATATATATATATATATATATATAAAGATATGAAAAAGGACTCCTTAGTGCTTTAGTTATAAAATATTGTATATGTTCTTTTTAAACGATAAAATGTAGCAAAAAATTTAACATATATGGATTACTGAAATAAAAATTCTTTTTAATATTTTTTGAAACATTTATCTATCTTTCGAAATTTTTAAGCATAAAAAGCAAGTCTAATTGGCGCAATCTAATCTTAACTTTTCATTTTATTGTGCAGTCTGACACTATCCCTTTAAACTTGACAATTCTAACTTTAAATCTCACATTTTTTTGTGCAATATAACCTTTTCGATTTAAAAAGACAATAATACCCTCAAATTCTAATTAAATTAAAGTTAGAGTGCAATAAATAAGTAAAAATAAATAAGCCATGTTCACGAATTTTAAATTTTAGTATTCTTATTGAAATATTACTGAGTTCTTCATAGTAATGGTTAAAATACTTTATTCGCGTCGAACATAATGAGATCTGTAACATCCCGTGAAATTCCTCTATTTGAAATAGTGATATCTTCGGATTAATAATTGGTTTTGATATTCAACTATAATTAATCGATGAATAGTCTCATAATGGAATGTCTACTCGAGACATTTTATATGAATTTGAAGATATTTTTGGTTTAGTTGACGATTACTTGAATGTATGTCAATTTCTTCATCGGTTATAGAAATTTGTTACAAGAACGATTAAGTTTAATCGGGTAGTAAATTTTGAGACGAAAAAGATTCTTAAGGTAATGATATGATGTTTCACTATTATAGTCGGAAATATAAGGACTTAATTATCGAGTTTAATAGGTAAAGGGGTTACTAAG
>CAVNYN010271820.1:0-11228 GCA_963692815.1 Nyctanthes arbor-tristis | reverse complement strand
CGGTAGAGAAAGTGTCTCACTTAAATCCACATGACATTTTGTGACTGGTCCTTGAGTGTGGATAAAAATTGTGCTTGTTGTATTGATTGTGGACCATTGATCTAATCTAATGGTTAGGGTTTAACTAGTGGTCACTTTCAAGACAGCACGCATGTGACATCCTACACCCGTGCCCATTTGAATTGTTGATGACCTTGGGAAGCTATTATGTAAGAGAAGGGCTTGCTTCTTGGTTATTTGGGACATTGGCTAACATTTGAAATTAGAGAGAAATAGAGGTGGGAGAGGACCATCTTTGGTGAAATCCTAGTTGTTTTCGGCTAAACTTCCGGATACCATTCCCCATGGACAAGGGTGCAATGATTCTGGCACTTATTATTTGGTCTTAAATTTGAGCTCACGCTAATTAAACATCTATTGGAGAGTGTGTTTGAACAAGTTTGGGTTGATTTCTACACTTTAGGAGTTTACGGTTCCGCATTTTGGTTGTGTAATCTTGCATACAACTATTTGTAACCTCAACAAGCACTATGTGAAAAAGCTGCTTATTTGTCCCTATACGTTTACAACTATAAAAAATTGACAAATGCATAATTTCAAGAGAATGGTTTCCCTTCAGTTCTAAATTCAACACAATTAGTTAATTAACCTAAGTCTTTTTGTATTAGTAAATTTACTTATAAGTCAATAAGTAAATTTATGTTATTAGTATATCAAATATACTATTTATTTTGATATTACTGTGACAATTACTTCAAAAAAGAAAAAGAAACAAAGAAACTATAAATGTAACCTTTCAAAAAAATAAATGTTACTTTGAGAAGAAAAGCTTCTCTGCCCTTTTTTGGGCAACCAAAAGCTTTCTCTACTTAAACATGAAGAAAGTATGTATCCAAATGGATTGTACTGTTTGTGAACATATCTCCCGAGACCATAATTGGGTGGCACATCGTTTAGCCTCATTTGCTATTAAGTCGACTATGGATTATCTTTGGTTTGATTGTATTCCACCTTTTATCTCCCCACATTTTGTTGGGTGGCAACGAATGAAATTTTTCCTTCAAAAAAAATGAAAAAAAGAAAGGAGACATATAAAATTAGGTTAAATTTCACATATGGTCCCAAACCTTTGCATCTTGTAGCAAATAGGTCTCCATTTTTCAACATAGTGGATCCCCAACGTTTTATAAATTTGCACATAAGATCTCATCGTTTCCAACATAACAGGTTCCCAACTTTTCATAACTTCACAAATAAGATTTCTTGTCAAAAATGGTAGACAAAAGTAAGTGATTATATAAAGTGGGTAGTTATATTTTTTATAAAAAAAAAGGTCGCCAAAAAGCATGTTTGAGAAACAAAAAAATAATAAAGAAAAATATGGGATTCTAGAATCTCTCACAGGAAAAAGATTCCAAAATCACTACTTTTTCCTCTATTTATAGATTTATAGATTATTACACCATTAGTTTTCTCAACCACAGAGCCAAGAGATGGTTTCCTCATGCTCGAACAACAACAATTTTGAATTTCAAAAAAGACATTGCCTTCATATTGCACAATATTATTTTTACTCCAGAGCTCTTTAAATTATGAACAACCTTTCTTAAATTCTTATATTGCTTTATTTTTTTAATCAATATTATGCTTCTGCAATGTTTAACGACAAAATCATTGTGACCAGTGATAATGTCCACAAAAAATTGGCTAGTCAGTTTTCTGGATAAGGTTTTGTTGAATTCAGACACTGCATCTTTCTTTTCTCAGTTTTCTGCTAGGCGCTTAAATAGGGATTGTTCTGATCATGCATACCATTGCTTATTCAGTGATTATTGGCCGGTCAGTCTCGATCGCGCCCTTTTCATTTTTTGAATGTCTCGCCCAGACGTTATGATTTTCAATAGTTTATTTCTCAAAAGTGGTCACTACCCACTCATCTTATGAGTATGGCTACTTTGTGGAAGAAGTTTATCATAATAAAGTAGGGTTTGGGTTGGTGAAACAGGTACGTTTGGAGATATTTTTTAGAGGGTCAGTGAGGCTGAGTTGTTAGTTGATCATGCTAATATGGTTTTTAACTTTGACCCTACACAGTTCCACCATGAGCAGTTGCACACGGTTCAGGCGGATCTAAACCCTACTTTGACTATTGAGGAGGGTTTCTGGAAACAAAAATATGGGGGTAGATGGTTAGCTGAGGGTGACCATAATATAGATATTTCCACTCTATGGTTTAGGGGCGGCGTATTAAAGCACCCATTATATCAGTGCTTAGGACAACTCTATATTTTCTGATCAGCAGGACATTTAGAGTTTTGTGCAGTTGAATTTTTTCAGGCTCTGTTGACTTTACCTGGCGAGCCTATGCAGCCACTTCAGCCTAGTATTATCCCTTTCTTAGTCACTGTGGATGATAATATCACATTGAACCGTGCTCCATCTATTGATGAGGTCAGAGAGACCGTTTTTAGCATTGATAATGGCAGTGTTGTCAGGCTGGATGGATTTACCCCATTGTTTTATCAGCAGTGTTGTGATATTATTTTAGAGGGCACCTATCAGGCTGTTATTGATCTCTTTGATGGCGGGCACCTCCCTAGGGATTTTGTTTCTACATCTATTGTTCTTCTTCCCAAAAGGGAGGGTGCGTGTAGTTGGGCAGAGTTTCGACCTATCAGTTGTGCACTGTGTTCAACAAGATCATTACGAAGCTGTTGAATACGAGGATTAGTGAGCTCCTTCCACGTATCATTTCTCCTCAGTATAGTAGATTTATTCAAGGACGACTTATTGGGGATGCTCCTGGCCCAGGAGATAGTCTATACGCTTGCTATGTGGGCCAGGGGTGACAACGTTATTCTCAAGTTGAATATGGGTAAGGCCTATGATAAGATGGATTGAAGGTTCTTGATCGCAGTTATGAAGCAGATTGGTTTTGATCGGCTTTAGATTGACATGTTTAGGTAGTGTATTTCTGAGTGTGGGTTCTCTGTTCTGGTTAATGGTCAGTTGACTGGTTTTTTTCTCTCTTCGAGAGAGCTACATCACGGTGATCTGATATCCCCTGCCTTGTTTGTCATTGCTGCTGATTATTTCTCATGTCTCAGTCATCAGTTTCAGCAGCACAGTATTATGCAGTATAAGCATGGGGGCTTAGATATGGCTACACATCTTTCCTTTACTGATGATATTATTATATTCACTAATGGGCAGAAGAGGAGTATAGAGTATTTTATGGGATGCATTAAGCACTATGAGGGTGTTTCTGGCCAGGTGGTAAATAGGGGCAACAGTGCGTTGATTCTGCCGAGGTGGATTTCACCAACACGGGTACACCAACTTGAGCAGTGGAATGGGTTTAGGCATGGTTAACTTCTTATTACCTACCTTGGCGTTCTCTTATATAAAGGTGCTAAACAAAGCTTCTTGTTTGATGATTTGATGTAGAAAGTCTGCAGTTGGATTTCTAGATGGCCGAGTAAATTACTCTCTCCAGGTGCCAGGATTACTCTCCTACGTTCAGTTTTGTATTCTATGCCACTTCATCTTTTTTAGATTTTATAGCCTCATAAGGCTGTTTTAAAGCGGTCAGAGTGTTGTTTTGCTAGATTATTATAGGATTCACATGGACATAGTCGTTGTATGTATTAAAATTAGTGGAAAGAGTTGTGTCGGCCTCTTGAGGAAGGGGGATTGGGCTTTAGGAGACTGCAAGATATTATTGACGCATTCTCCTTAAAGCTCTAGTGGAGATTTTAGTCCCAGAGATCTCTTTAGGCTCAATTCTTACTGAGCAAGTATTGTAGGGGACATCATCTTTTACAGATTCAGCTGTCCTACTTAGATTCTCGTGGTTGGAGCAGGCTTATGCTGTATGCTCTTATGTTGAGGCCCAGACTTCTTGGCAACTGAGTAGGGGGCTAGTTATCTTTGTGGCATGATTGTTGGATGAGGGACACTTTGCTTACCTAGCAGTTGTCCTCTCAAACTCATACTTCAGCCAAAGTGCGTGATTTTAAATATTGGTACTCTCATATAGGTTGTGCCTTTGCAGATGGCGTTGCATATTGTAGCGGTGTCGTAGGACATTATGAGCTTGATCAGATATTGTGGCGGGCTACTTCTGATAGCATATTCACTGCGAGGTCTGCTTGGGAGCTGGTTAGACAGCTATGTATTAGACCGTCAGCCTATGCTGATTTTTTGGAATTGACCGTTCCTGTGACAGTGTCTTTTTTCTGCAGGCATTTGTTGCAGCATCTCATCCTAGTCGATTACGTGATTAGGTAGCGGATTTATATGTAGATGCCTTTACATTGTCAGTGTTGCTTTGAGGAGGAGTCACTGAAGCATGTATTTATTGGCAGCCTAACGGCTAATAGAGTATGGAAGTACGTCTCTTCTATCTTCCAGGTTCCTCACCCGGTGCCTGATGGTATTCAGCATTGCTTTCAGTGGTGGTGGTTCTCTGGATAGTCTATCAAACCGGGTCACATTTGCGTTATTGTGCCACTTTTCGTATTCTGGTTTCTTTGGACAGCACAGAATGATGTGAAGTACTGAGGTATAGCTATTGACTCCAAAACGATCATCTGGCACGTACACCAAGCTATATCTATCATTCATATTGGTGGAACCTTTCACTCCACACATTGGAGAGGGGACGTCGACCTGGCTTCTAGGTTTGACATTTCTGTATCTTCTCCCCTTTTCTCCCCTTCTGTTTTAGTTCTTTGGTGTAGACCGTCTGTGGAATCTTGCAAAGTGAACACAGATGGATATGTTGTTGATGGGAGATTGAGTGGAGGTGGTGTTATCAGGGATCATATTGGATGCTGTGTTTGTGCCTTCTCTGCGTATTACAAGGATTACCTTATTTTGGAGACAGAGCGTCGCGCTATCCTTGACGGCATTTTCCTAGCTTGGTCTCTAGGTATCGCAGATCTTTGGATAGAGGCTGATTCTGCAGTTCCCATTCATTGCATTCTTCATGGAGGCGGCCCTTGGCATCTTCAGATTTTTTTTTTTTTTATGTATTCGGCAGCAGCTATACTCTGACAGAGACAGACTTTCGCACATATTCCGTGAGGGTGATCAGGTTGCTGATGCTCTTGCCTCAGATGGATGGACTAAACAGTGTTACACAGAGTACGAGGTTCATAATTTGCTTTCACGGGTTCGTGGGCTTCTACATATGGACCGTCATGGTTTCCCGTCTGTCAGATGTCTTTACTTTAGTTTTATTTTGGTTTTTCGAGTATTATGTACAGTTATTCTAGAATTATTCTTTATTCTTTCTATTACTCATTTCAGTGTTAGAGAGGTAGTACATCCTTATTTACTGCGTTCATTGATTCTACATTCAGTTAGAGGTGACGTTTTATGCCCCCCTCCTGGGTTGTAACACTGTTGATATATTAATAAAAATGGTAGGGGATTTCAAACACCCACTAATTTGGTAAGACGGACGCTTAAAAACGACAATGCAACCTAGTTAGTGCTTTGATTTTAGAAAAAAAAAATGTCGACAAATAATTGACCCCAATTAAGCCAACAAATAAATTGGGGTAGAAGTGACATTCTTTATTTTACTGATTTCTACACTGGAGGGGCTTCGATATAAACACTAGACGCCTTCTTTACACCTTGCAGGCACGCATGTAGAACGAAGGAGGAGGGCTATCCGCACACGTCAAGCGGTAGAAATTTTTGACTATGTTAATTACAATAGAAAAATCTAAAATAGAGTACTAAGTTTGAATAATATATCAGAAGATCTTGAAATTTTGTTGGTTATTTTTGTAAGTCTTTCTTTTTTACGATAATGTGTTACAGATAGACTCAATTAGACTTATAGGTTAGATACAGAACTCACAGTTTTTTTTTTCTTGGGTTGAAAAAATTAAAAAAAGGGGCCAAACAAGAAATTTTCTATATCTTTTGGGGATGCGACTGCGAATGTTTCTACATGCATCACTCTTTCTTGAGTTTTATATATTAGTTAGTGATGTATTGCTATATATTGACACTACATATTTTGCACCAATCACACAAGAAAATACAGTTTCTATTAATTATATCATCTTGAACTCATATCTGAATATTCTATTATGTAACCACCTAAATCTTTTAAATAATTGAAAGAGCGAAATCTATGAAAATGCAACTTCATATTTTCTAGTTATGATTCTAAAACAAACAGACATAATTTTTTAAACAAAATCCACAGTGAGCTAAGGGCAAGATGTGATAATTAATGAAAAGGTTGAGAAAACAATGCAACAAATTAAAATGTTACCGACACAAACGTTATAAGAAATAAGAATTTAGGGATCTTAATATAATTAAAATGCTGTATAATTACCCAATCAGAAAAAAAATTAAAAAAAAAAAGAAGCAAAAGTATATAACATATTGCTTAAAAAGAAAAAAAAAGGGAAGTATACATATATTACTACCATTAAAAAAATTATAGATGTCTTCCCTCAAAAAATAAAAATAAAAATAAATAATACTAATAATGACAGATGACTGAAATTGTAGCATAGATTCTTGTGATGCGTTGCAGCCAGATTTGACTACCGGTATTATAAATGAACACGAATACGCGAATACAAAGTTTTAATGAGATCATTATGATATAACTTTGACTTGACTTAGATTTGAAGTTGCAAAAGATTTACAGATGCTTAAGGAAATAATTATGCAGTAATTATTAGTAATATGCTCTCTTATTTCACAAGAAGTTGCATTAGCCTTTTCACTTCTCATCAGCATCGTCCTTGGTTCATTTTCGATTAAATTGAAAACTTTTCGTCTTGTTTCAGCCGAATACAAATCCAATCAAGATCGATGATTCTCTATTTTATCATCATCTCTATTCACGCCTATTAATTTCATTTGTGTTTTCAGCACGCATTGCATTATTTATTATTTGGTATAACTATCAATTGACGAAGCTATTCTACTAGAGCTGATAAATATCAATTTTGTTGTCTCTCATTTTAAAATAATAATAATGATGATGATGATGATGATTTGATCTTGGATATATTTTTACAAAAAATAGTAATGTTAATTTGTTCTCACATATATTATAATGTTTTAAATTTTGTGTTGAAGAAAAAAAAAACATAGAGTAATTGTCAACTGAGAATATCCAAAAATTTATTAACTTGGTATCAATATTAAAGAAATGAAATTTGAACATATTAAATTTTGAGTTAATGATATTGTTTCCTTGTCACAAGCACCTACTAAAACAGTTAGAGTACGTGAGAAGTAACTTGAAAATTAACATTTTTAGCATATTACTAGCCAATATATTTTTTATGTTGAAATTTCTCGTTTGATAGGTTCAAGAAAAACAAGTGGAAGAAATGAACAGTAATCAAAGTCATACATATGCACGTGTGCAAAAGGCCAACTTACCCAACGACACATCAAAGCCGCCATTTAAGAAAATGAAAAAAACAAGGATAAATTTCACATATCGTCTCCAAACTTTTGCACTTAAAATTACTTGAATCTTTAACTTTTTTTTTAGCGCCCTGAGTTTTCAATCTTTCATAAAAGTGCGTAAAAAGTCTATATTGACGGAATTCATATAAAATTCTGTTAAGTTGTTGACAAAATTACTTTTATACCCTTATTCTCTAAATTTAAAAAAAAATTAAAAATCAAAAAACTTAAAAACAAAAAGAAAAAAAAATTGAAAGAGGGCGTCTTTCACTGCCGTTTCCCGCAGTGAACTTCACTGTCGGAACGGCAGCTCTTGACTGCCAGGAATGACAGTGTTTGCTGTCATTCCGGCAGCTCACAATGCGTGAACTTCACTGTCGGAACGGCAGCTCTTGACTGTCAGGAATGACAGTGTTTACTGTCATTCCGGTAGCTCACAATGGTGGGGAGCTCCTCCCCCCCATCGTTCTACCATTTCTCGCAGAATTGTGAGCTGCCGGAATGGCAGCAAATACTGTCATTTGCTGCGGTCAAGAGCTGTCGTTCCGACAGTGAACTAACGGCAGTGAAAGCCTCCCCCTCCACTTCAATTTTTTTCTTTTTGTTTTTAATTTTTTTTATGTTTAAATTCTTTTTTAATTTTAGTGTGCTCTTCCGATCTATGTAATTTTGTCAACCACTTAACGGAATTTTAGATGAATTCCATCAATAGAGACCTTTGCGCGCATTTATGAAAGGTTGAGAACTCAGGATGCTAAAAAAATTAGAAACATATGTGATTTTAAGTGTAAAGGTTGGGAATGATATGCGAAATTTACTCAAAAAAATTATATTCCACATTTTTTTTAATTATAATTTTTTTAATAATTACAAATGGGGAGGACGGACGAGGAGGGCGCGATTCAAACTCGGTGAAGTAGCTTGAAAATGACCTTTTTAGAATGTTATTAGCCGATGTATTTTTTATGTTTTTTTTTTTTTTTTTGGAGGGGCAATGTATTTTTTATGTTGAAATTTCTATTTTGATAGGTTCAAGAAAAGCAAGTGGAAGAAATGAAAGGTAATCAATATATATATATGCACGTGTGCAAAAGGTCAACTTACCCTCTGACACATCACACCCACCTTTCAAGAGAAAGAAAAAGAAAATGATGGGTTTGATTCTCATTTTTCTTCTCTAGTTTATCATTTTAATTACATTTAATTTGATATTTGATTTGATAACTATTTAGTTACAATTATATATTTCAAATCTTTTTATATTTTCAACACACATTCTACCTCTCCCCTCATTATAATTTCCTCACATTTAGAAAAATAATGAGAATCAAACAAGTTATACATATTTTTGTACTACTGAGTTATCTCCTTGATCACATTAATTAATTATAAGTTAGAACCAAGAAAACAAGAGAAACTTTTCAAACATCTCAAATAGTATATACATTCTAATCCTTGTCTAATTCCTTTGCACAAGAAAACCAATAATTCATCCAACTTTAGTCCAAATGATAACACGGGTTGGGATGTTGTATTATCTTGAATTCAAGTGTCACATATAAAGCTATATAAGGCCCTTAAGACCACCATTCAATATGCATGCATTCATTAACAAATATAAACCATGACAACAACTGCAATCCACGACTTGGCAGAAGATTGTCTCGCTCACATTATCGCATTCACGACCCCCCAAAATGCTTGCCAATCTTCATTTCTATCGACTATGTTTCGAAGTTCAGCTAAATCAGATCTCGTCTAGGATAAATTCTTGCCTTAATGATTATCGTGATATTATTTCAAAGTCAGTTTCTCCTGTAGGGTTCTCTTCCAAGAAGGATTTGTTTTTCAAGCTTTGCACTCCTCTTCTCATTGATGGGAGTAAAGAGGTACATAAAAAATTGGCAAAATGTATCTCATTAAGTTGATGCATATAATATATGCAAATAATTATAATAATACTTTTTTTTTTTTTTGGGTCAATGCAGACATTTTCAATTGATAAGTACACAAACAAGAAATGCTACATATTGAGTGCAAGGGAATTGTCAATTACTTGGGGAAGCAATCCTCTCTACTGGAGCTGGAAACCCCTTCTTCACTCAAGGTATGTCGATTTATTCTATTCATTTATCTATTGGGTCCAACATTTAAATATGAGGTTTATGCAATCGACTCTAAATTTAATACAAATGAAGTTCTATAAGCTTAGCATCTAGTTTTCAAATATTTCTTTTTCATGCTAGATTTTCCGAAGGAGTGGAGCTTATAATGGCATCTTGGCTCGAGATTCATGGAAAAGTCAACAATCTAATGTTGTCCGACAATACAACATATGGAGCTTACCTCATTGTTAAACTTGCTGATCGTGCATTTGGGCTAGACTCTTTTCCGCCAGAGGTCTCCTTCCAAGTAGGTGATGGTAACAAAATAATTGGTAAAACTTATTTAAGAGACAATAAGGGTAGAAGAGAAGAATCAAAGAACATGTCTAAGCGGTTGGGCGGTTCAGCCCATAGTGAATACCTAACTTAAATTCAAGTTGAAAGTTGGCGGATGAGTGATGCAATTTAATTAATTGTTAATTAACCAATTCTAATTGTCTTGGGAAACACGAAATCTCAAGGCAAATTGGTGGCTATAAATATTGGTTACTTGGCTGCTGAAAGACACGGAAAAAAGGCAGAACACGCAAACAACTATTCATGCACGGGAAACGAGAGAATTGAGGAAAAATTCAGCCACGCTTAGAATGGATTTTTTGGATATTCGGCTTAGAGATGGGTTTCTTCAGGCGGTGATTTTCTCCAAGTTAATTCTTGAAACGAGTTAGGTGATATTTTTCTTTATCTCTTGTTATTAATTATTGGATTCCATATATTGTATATGAGTAATTTGTGGTGCCAAGAATATTGTTCTTGACGGTGTTGCGTGACTGTAGTAGTGTGTGGTTACCTCTTGATTTAGGGCAAGAGTCTTGAAAAAATAAACATTGTATTCCCATTATTATTTGGTGATAATGCAGTTATTGGTTTGCCCCGTCAATTTTCCCTTCTCATTGGATGGTTTTACGACGTTAAATAATTCCTAGTGTTATTTAAATTTCCGCACATATATTATTGTTTGATATATTAATTGCCTAATTTAATCACACGGGTTTAGGGAAATTGGTTAAATTTTCAGCAGTGGTATCAGAGCCAGGTTGAATTGTGTGGATTAAAATAGATGACCTAGTTAGTAGTGCTATGATTAGGCTTCCGAATCATAATTGGGTGACATGAAAACCTAGGATGGAGAATATCCTTTATTGTAAGGATTTGCATGATCCTATTGATGGTGATGATTTTAAACCCGAAAATATAGAAGATAGGGAGAATACAAAGAAGATCTATAAGAGGGCGAATACCATCTACCAAGTATCTTGAGTCTGATTATATTTTACTCACTGAGGATGGAGAACCAGAAAGTTATTTGGAGGCTTAGAGTCATAAAAATAAATTCGACTGGATGAAAGTCATGGTACATGAAATGACTTCTTTGAAGAAGAATGACACCTATGAGTTGGTAAATCTTCCTAAAGGTAGGAAGGCTTAAAAGAATAATTGGGTGTACAAAATCAAAAGGGACAACAATGGTGACTTATTGAAGTATAAGACTCACTTGAGTGTGAAAGGTTTTGGGTAGAAAACGGTGTTGATTTTGATGAGATTTTCTCTCCTGTGGTGAATATGACATCCATCAGAACTGTTTTGGGTTTAACAGCCAGT
>CAVNYN010271815.1:0-17645 GCA_963692815.1 Nyctanthes arbor-tristis | reverse complement strand
AGCCTCCAGCTTAGATATCCAACCACTTACAAAATCTTTATTTAGTTGGAGTACCTATAAGAGTAGTAATAAGTTGAATGACTTTATGCAACTCAGTGAATAACAAGATTGGACTCATATTGGTAACACATAATTACAAAGCGTGTATCAATAAGACCCATGAACACTTATCCAAATATCGTGAACCACTATCCATGATATATCACAAGTTTAACTAGCATTCAAATATCTGAGTCTAGTATTTGTCATATACAACAAGTATACATAAGCATCCAAATGGTCCAATCGACTAGACATCATATGCCATAGAATCCAAGCCTGTTTGCACTTGTGAAAAGGGAAAATAAATATCCAATCCTCTTTGCACTTGTGTCAAAGGGAAAATATTAATATCCAAGCCTGGTATGATCCAAATTATAGAGAACAAGAAGAATAATTTTCAAACTCATAGGCGAATCAATCGTCATCCAAGGAAATTCAAGAGTTATTGTTGAAGAAAAGTCAAATGACAACTAGAAGGATTAGACCAGAATGGTTATTTAAAAAAAAAAATAAAAATTGAGCAATTGGAATCGGTCACAACAAAGTATAATTATATGATTGTATCGGCCGCATGTCTGTAGGGCCAGATGCATGAATTTGCTGATTCATTTATTTCATTTATTTTTTAATGCCTTTTATTATTTTGAGATTTCTTGTTAGCTAATTATGTTTTATTAGTTTCTTAGTTAGTGTAGGTTTTTTTTATCTATTTAAACTCGTTCCTATGTAATTCAGAGCTCGGTAATTGAATATTGACATTATTCTATTGAATATAAAGAGAATTTTATTCTCGTTATTATTTTCTTGTGAGATCAAGAAAGCTTGAACTTATCAAAGAAAAATTGACCAATCCTTTTGGCGTCTAATCAACTTCTTGGTTCCCTAATCCTTTACATTAATGGGTCCAAATTTCACGGTTAATTGTAATATGGGGAAAAGTCACTATCTCACATCTAGCTTTTGCTAATGATGGGCTTATCTTCTGCAATGGTAGTGCTATGGAATCTCTAAACAACCTTCTCATGGAGTAGGAAAAATCCGCTGGCAAACTAATAAATAGATCCAAGAGTTCTTTCTTTTATGGCAAAGCTCTTCTATCAAAAATGCAACATATTCAAGACTGCACTAGCTTTAAATTTAAGAGTCTTCCTACTACCTACTGGGAACTTCCCTTTACAAAGGCCACAAGAAAGTAAGTCTTTTTGATAGATTGATTGGAAAAATTAGGAAAAGTATATCAAGTTGGCTGAAAAAAACTCTTTCCTCAGGAGGAAGTTTGGTTGTCCTCAAGAGTGTTCTGATTGCCACCCCAATGTACACTTTACAGACTTTCAAATCTCCTATCAGGGTCATGAGGAGCATTGAATCCTTATTTGCTAATTTGTTTTGGGGAGATAATGAATCCTGGAAGAGGTTGCATTGGGCAAAATAGGCCAAACTCTATAGGCCTCTTGAAGAAGGGGGACGGGGTAAGAATGCTAAAAGACATGATCGAATGCTTTAGTGCAAAGCTGTGGTGGAAATTCAGGCAGAATCAATCCTTGTGGGCTAATGTTGTGCACTCCAAATACTGCCATCACATTCACTCCATTCCAAGAAGTATTAAGAAATTAGACTCTCCCATTTGGAAAAGACTTAAAGAATGAGAGAAACTTGCAGAAGAATTCATATCTTGGAAAGTGGGGAAAGGGAAGAGCTTCGTTTGGTTGGATAACTATTTTGAAAATGCTCCTTTACTTAGTGAAGGTATTCAACCCCTCAAACCTTGAATGGAAAGTTCAGGATTTCATGATTAATAGAGAGTGAAACATGGAAAAACTCACACAATGGGTTGCTTTTGATATTTCTATGAAAATAAGACTTATGCCTAGAATGGAAATACCTAATCATATTTCATGGACCCTGTCCAAAGATGGATCCTTTAACTTCTCAGGCATTTCGCAGAATTGCAGAGAGAAACATTATAGGAATGGTGTAGGGAAGATGATTTGGCATGCTATTCCCCAAAAGATCAGTATATTCTACTGGAAACTTTGGCATCTATGAATCTCAATTGACTCAATCTTACAGCAAAGATTCAATATTAACCTGGCGTCGAAATGTCAACGTTGTTTTACAGTGAAACCATTGACCATGTCTTCTCTGAGAGTGCTATTGAGAAAAGTGTCTGGAATCACTTTGTCTCTATTTGTGACGTCAAACCTTGCCCCATTTCTTGTTTCAGCCAGCTTAGTATGTCACGGCCTTGCTATATTATCCAATATTCTTGAATTACTTATATTGGTTAATAAATTTGATCGCGAAAACTTTTATTTTAATTTTGTTCTTGCCACAAATAGCGAGGACGGGATATACAAAACGAACAGATTGTTCTTCTCATTACCAACATTAAGAAGTAGAATTGGTTTCTTATTTCATCATTTGCTTTTCATGCGCAAATGCTTGGGTTTATGATGATATGTAAAGAACGCAACAGTTTTGTTGATAGGTATATTTCACTGATTAACTTAGCCAAGTCAAACTATTGGAAAACCGTTACATTGATACTTAGAATTCCAGTCATTACGAGAGTCACATAATTTAAACTACAAATATATACATACCTATGCATAAACACACGTAAATATATTTTAGTCATCTATGTTTATAAATATTAATATGCATCCATATATTCACCTTTAGTTAGTCTCTTTTTCTTTTCTTTCTTATGCTACTTTAAGAGAAGAAAATAAGATGGTCCAACATAAATCTATCATCTATAGAGAGGTAAGCATACTTATTGACACAAAAACGTATTAAACTCATAAATTGTTGCTAGATATGCTTATAACCAAAGTGTATTCTTATAGTAGCTCCATTTATCAGTTCCCATTATATACAAAACTCTACTCCCGTTCATGGATATACTCCAACTCATGGCTTGCTCCTCAAATATCATGCTTTCAATCATTTACAAAATTATAGAAAAGGGGGTGAGTACAAAGTATTAGTAACTAACAAAATCTTTTGATTCACCTTTCATTTAGGAGATTTCTTTTAACCACAGGTTCACGAAAATCATGAAATACACAAAAATTTTGGATGCACAAGAGGGCTCAATCACTAGTTAAACTGCTATTCGTAGCGCACATTTATGATATCCAATGTCAATTCAATCATGGCCATATATGTTCAAGTGAATCCACATGAAAATCCTAGTTGACCTCTACTAGAATTTCAAGCAAAGAGCAATACAAATACAAACCAATACACCATGCTAATCATCACCTATCTTGAAATCATTAGATGACTCTTAGTATGGAACAAAACAAAGCAAAGCCAATACAGGATGGGTAGAGCATCAACTAGTTATTTAAATGCAATAAATCAAATTCTCTAGGCATGACAAAGCATCAAAATCTTTGTTCTTTTCAGAACTCATGAATACTCAAGGGAATCAAAATAATTGCTGCTCAGCTCTAAAGTGCCTCCAAAGCTTTGATATTTCTCAATCAAAGTGGTGCTTCAAGTTAGATTCTTCCTATATATAAATGGAGAATGGTCTTTTTCAAGTGAAACACTAAGTGTTTAGTGGATTCTAATGGTCGTTTTTCTCCTTTTAATATTTATGGACGAATTTCCCTTATATTTTAAGTGAAGAACCAAGGCAAATAAGCAAATGTCTTTAGATAATTTAAAGAGTAGCCAATGAGAGTGAGTGCATGTGTATTCTTAGGAGGTTTCCCAGTACTAATTAGGATAAGTGTCCCTTTAATTATTCATATGATTTTTTTAAGATGAACAAGTGGCCTTTTTATGGTTAGTGTTCCTTTAATTATTCATATGATTTTTTTTATGATGAACAAGTGGCCTTTTTAGGGTTTTTTAATTATTTATTACTCATGAAGTCATCCTACTTAGTATGATCTTATAATTAGGTTGTTATGTTTCAAGTCATACTAGTCAATAATCACACTTTTATTTTAGGCATAATTTGAGCGATGGTCATTAAACTTACGACATAGTTGATGCAGATTCAAATAACTTCCCTATCGTTATCAAAATAATGACCACGTTACTTAATTTGTTTTTAAGATTTTGCGAGATGTTACATATTATGCTCTAGACCATTACCAATAAAAAAAACGAAACCTAGGTAGTTGTTCTTCCTTATCCCTGTCCTTGGTGTTTTGTTCATTCGGTGTGAGAGAAATAACTCAAAGCAC
Organism: Nyctanthes arbor-tristis; assembly: GCA_963692815.1. Lineage (NCBI taxonomy): Eukaryota > Viridiplantae > Streptophyta > Magnoliopsida > Lamiales > Oleaceae > Nyctanthes > Nyctanthes arbor-tristis. The sequence continues at coordinate 13,398 of CAVNYN010271815.1, read as the reverse complement.
CATCAAAAACTCATGAGCTCAGAAAACATCATTAAAAATACAGAAACTTCTATTATGCCCCTACAGAAAGCACTTTTAATTGATGACAATTTCTGGCAGGGCAATAAGCTTTGTAGGTCCTACTTCCTATAAAGGCTATATGGAAATCATGGACCAAGGCAAAATATCAGATGGTATAAACCATCTTTGGCTGCTCTTAAACTCAATATTGTTGCTGGTTGGAATTGGAAAACTAGTGATACTGCAGTTTGAGGTATTGTTCAAAATGGGTTAGGAAAGGCCTCTGTAGGCCTAGCTTACTACATGGGAAAAGGTTCAAAGATCAAGGCTGAGGTTCTGTCTATTTGGAAGGGCCTGCAAATGTGTTTAGTGAAGTGCATTGATATCCAAGTGATTCAAACTAGTAGTGTTGGGCTATATGATTTGATTGCTAACGGAAAAGAGCACAAGAGCTTTGAACATGAGGTAAGATGGATTAAGCAAGTGATGAATAGTTTTGCGGTCAAGCTCAAGTGCACATACAAAAGGGTAAATAAGGTTGTAGGAGATTTGGCTCACTCAGCCTAAATTCAAATCTGTCCTCCTTCTTCCCTCCAAAAATTTTCCCAACTTACATCCAAGTTTTCATTAGCCGTGATGCAAATGAAATCCTTTTCTGAGTTTTATTTCCTTGACCACTTAGCAGAGGTTGGAAATCCTTCTTAGAGATTTTGTTCTATCCTTTTTTGGGCAAACTTCCAAACAGAATATCATGGATTCCCACATCACCTTAGATTTTGGAATCTGCCTAACATTTCTCCTCCCCAATTTTCTGGTTTCTATGTTTTTGTGTAGGTATGGTGAATGCTTTCATTGGCTACCACATCTTGATTGTTTTGTCACCTTTTAAAAAATACTTCTCAACCTCCTCATCTCTAAATGCTATCCCACTCACAGCCTAACTCTTCATCACTTTTTAAATTTGATCCTAAAACTCATGTTACCCCCCTTAACCTACCGAAAACCTCAAATAATAACCAATAGAACCAATATCTATCCATTGATTCTTTCCCCCAGAGAATCTGTATTTTTATCATCTCTTTGCTTATGGCTTCGAAAAACCACAGAAAACTATGTCTGGCTAATTCTTATCTAGATGACAAGTGAATGAAGTCAACCCACATCATTGCATAGCAAATTTCATTGTGCAAAATCCTTGGCCAGGGCTTTTTAACATTGCTGATAAAGATCTCGTTTTAGAACACTTTATGACCGGACCTTCTATGCTCTTTTTTGATTCTTACAGTACCCTATCTTACTTGGCTAAAGCCCAATAAAACTTTCACTTATCAAATGATTTTTTCAGCTCACACCAAAGCTTTTCCGGTTATTTTCCCTTTATTCTCCAGATTGCAGAAAACAAGTCATTGCCTAATTAGAAACTCTATTAAGAGGTTTTTACGGATGTCTTCTCTTGCCCTTTGGATTTTCCACCATTGGACTCTTCACCTCATAAGTCTTCGATGCAACTAAACTAAATGAATTTTGGCAGGCTTCTATGCTAATGAATTTCGACTGTGACGGACAGAGGAGTGCTTCTCAGACAAAAGCTAATAATGTCCTCCCAGGTTCCCTTCTCGATGATTTTATCTTCACTTTAACGAAAAAGTACGTCTTGTTGAGTTGGAAAAAAGATAAAAAATTAATAGAAAGATTAAAATGTGAATGAGAAGGAACATTCAATTTCGATTGTTATCAATTTTGATGGATATGTGTCTTGGTGTGCAGCATGCTCCTAGGAAAATTGGAATGTTGGTGGAATTTTGGTGCAATGATGGTGTCGGTCCAACCTTTTAATTGGGGTTCTTTGGAGGCAGTGGCTAGTTGTTTCCTTTGCTTTGGGTCGTTTTTTTTTTTTTTTATGTGGTGCTCTTTATTTTTTATTTCTTTTATTTCTCTCCTTGTACTGGCTTTGATTTTTGCCACTATTTTTTTGCTTCCATTTTGTAATCTAGTCGGAGAAGTGTTGAAATGTATCCCCTATCTCTCAGCTGTCCTTTTATCTATACTTTTATCTGGGGTATGAATAAAATTCGATGTTTCTCAAAAAGAAAAATTTTCATTGCCGGAATATTGGCTTTCTTGGGATTAGTCAATGTGATTGTAGGTTTGGAAAAAAAACAAGATGGCATATTAATTTAGTGATTCCTCATGAATTTGGATTGCAGAACGAAGCCTACAAGTACAAATACCAAAGGATCCATATAATCAGGAGTAACATTGAATTAATACAAGGGTAAACATTCAAACATCAATATAAGTGAAATCATGTTACTCACAGCCAACAGAGGAAATTTCTCTTCAATTCCTTGCCCAACGCAAATATCAAATAATGCATCAAAATCAAACCAAGTAAAGTTGCGACTCCGAGTTATTTATACCTCCAGAGATGGTAAGTTTGTTAAATCTCCATATTTATTGAACTCGGGAGGTTAAATAACTTACCTTCTACAAGCTTTAGTTTTCTATTATACTAGGATTTATTTCCCCAAAGTTTCTTCCGAATTACCAGTAGCTTTAGAGTTCCCAAAATAAGATCTTTCTTATAGCTTGTAGGTTTCTAGAAGAGGATGCTAAAGCTATAATCTTTCAAAGGCTTAAAGATTAACTGACAATACTATAGCAGTTGAGGAATTGATTTATAGCCTTTTGATAGTCAAAGTGCTAAAGCATTTGACAACTAGGGTACTGATATAAAGAATGCTCAAAGATGAAGGAATTGGAATGCAAATTCTAGAGAGATTAGAAAGAAGATGATGTTGGGGCACTAGGAGAAATGGGTTTGCACCCCTTTTCACAGTTGAGTTCATTAGATGCATGAAAGTCACTTGTCCTTTCTTAAGTACCACCAATCTCGTTGTTCTCATGTCCACTTAGTATGTTTGCATGCAAGACATTAATCATTTCCTAACTTACCCGGATCATAATTTTTTATCATTCTTCTCATATCCGCTTAAAACAAGCTTTTTTCCAAATGAACCTTCTCTTTGAACAAATTTTGGCAATAAATATTTATCTCATGATGTTGCATTTCATCATTGGAAAAGAACTTTTCAACACAAAAGATTAGATTATTTATAATCATGTGATCATCCTTGCTACATGGGTTCCTCAACAAGTAATAGGGATTCAAAAAGTAAGCCTATATGAAGTGGTCTAGTGAGGAAATCATTATCTTTTGCATCAACGATATTGAAGATTGGCTTATAGTCGCATTTTTTCTTCAATGTCTTTTTGATGTCATCTTTTGCTTTCAATAGCTCCCTATAAACAAATATCATTCTGTATTTTCCCATCAACCAGTTTGAGTACTTTCACTAGTGGAGTGAACAACTTCAAGCTCAATTCTACCTGGTTTCAAAAATCATCAGGAACAACAATATTAAATGCCTCTTTTTCCTTTGTGCTTCTAGCTATTTTGTTTTATCCCATTAATTGCTGGCCAACATATTTCTCAACTCTTAGCTTTTTATCAAGCAAACTTTGCAATGTTAAAAAAGATGCTACAAATCTAGTGACTTCCAGTCCAACTATCTCTCTTTTTGTGAACTTTATCATCAATGCCAAAGTCTTATAATGAGAATAGATGAAAATAATGAAGAATTTTGCTTTGTTGATCATTTCCTTGAAGGCAGTAAGTTTAGAGATTCCTTCAAGCATCAGGTTTAGAATATCTGTGGCATATGACGTCTAAAAGATGTTAGACCTTCTGAAAGCCAACAAATTCACGGTGGCCATATTATTGGAGGCACGGATGATTACAATTTGAATAACATTTTCAGCCCCAACATGTTCAATACATTCATTGACATAATCACATATGTACTGAGCCCTAGGAGCATCATTTCGAGCTTCCTTTGATGAAAAAATGAGGTCCCAAATTTGTAATTAACACACAAATTCAAGATATTCTTCTTTTTCTATCACTCCAAGCATCGGTCATGATTGAATACCCATTATTTTTCCACTCATCTTCTTGCTTTTTTAGAGATTCTTTTGTTCTTTGTACTTCTCCCTTCAAAAGTGGTTCCCTAATTAGTATTGAGGAGGAGTGTAAACGGGCCATATTGTCCAAGAGTTTCAATAAATTGTTTAAAGTTATCACGTCACACCCCTGCTATTTTACCCAATATTATTGAATTACTTGTATTGGTTAATAAATTTGAACGTGAAAGCTTTCATACAAATAGTGGGGGCTGGACGTACAAAACAAACAAATCATTTCTTATCTTACATATGGTAAGCCACAAAATATATATATATATATATATATGTATCTATATATCTATAGAGAGATGGACCAGTGTGTATTCTCATAGCTCCAAAGATCCTTCCCTCTACATGCAAAATTCTACTTTTGTCCGTAGGCATGCTCCAACTCTCAACTTGCTTGGCAAATATCTTGTGTTCATTCATCTACAAGATGGAAGATAAGGGGGAATGAGTACAACAAACTCATTAAGTAACATAATATTTTGATTCAACTTTCGTTTAAGAAATTCTTTTTCAATCACAAGTTCAAGAAATCATGTAATTGCACAAAATTTTTGAATGCACAATAGGACCTTATTACTAGTTAAACTACTACCTGTAGTGTGCACAAGATTTATATCAATTCAATTAAATGGATCCACAATTAAATCCCGGTTGAGCTCGACTAGAATATCCACGTAAACCACAAAGAAACCACAAAGTAGAGCCACCATGCTATTCATCATCCACCCCAGTATCATTACACGGCTCCTAGCATGGGAAAAATACCACATAGCATACCACATAGTAAGACGGGTAGAGTATTAACAAGTAATTCAAATGCAATGACTCAATGACAATGTATCAAAATCCATATTTATCTCATGAAAACTTTATGAATAAAAGAAATCGGAAGAGCGTCGTGTAGGTATTCACCTCTTGACAACCAAAGATTCCTTGAATGACTTTAAGAGGAAAAGTGTCCCTAAAGCCTTGATATTTCTCAGTCTATTTATGGAAAGGAGTAATTTTTTCAAGTGTAAAACTTGCTGTTTGGTGGGTTTTTAGGGTGTTTTTCATCTTCACAATGTTTTTGGGTGAATTTAGTTATTTTGGAATGTTGAGGAGATAGATGAAATGTTTTGGAGGAATTTTGGTGAATATTTTTTCCTACCCTTTGACCTTTTATTGTTGTTGGAAGTTAATTGTTTTTAATTAACTTTTGAATTCCACTAATTACATCATGCAAAGTGGCAAGTTTAGCACCGTGTAATTATGGGATGATGTGGCCTAACCTTTGTCCACTCGTTTATTATTCTGGAAATTCTTATACTTTGTGTTGTCTTGTAAGTAAGTTATCGTACTTTGATTCATATTAATCAAGACCTGTATTCTTATTTTGATCTTCATTTGAGTGACAATCTTGAAATCTTTCAATGCAAATCTTCAAGTGATTATTCAATTATTGTCAAAACATCGATTACATTATTTAATTTTTGAATTTTGCGGGATGTTACATATTATATTATCAATAGCATTGAAAGGAATTCCAGTTTCATAAACCCATCTTACCAAATATTGATGAACTTTTAATAACCTTTTTTTGGAAATTGCATCATTGACTTTTTATTATCTAAATTTCTGACTTGCTCCCATAGAACTATCATTGACCATGGGAGACCTTGCAAATTAATTCATAGGACCCTCAGTAATTGGTCTTTCCCTACCTCTACTTTCAATGATAGAGATTTCATCTTCTTCTTCCTCAAGTAATTCATCATTACCATAAGCAAAGGCACCTTAACATCACCTTTCAATCTAGTATCACACTAATTTTTCTACCTTTTTAGATTGTGCTCCTTCAATTGCTAGATGACACTTTGTTTTTTTGTTCTTCATTTGCTTTAGGTCATGATGCTAGTCCTTTTCTTTTAATCCCATTTATGTGGACCTCCTTATCTATAAAAATCCCCTTTTGGTTACATTCTCACATAAGGTGCATTTCACATTATTAAGATTGTTGGGATCTACCAAGACTGCGGTTTCCCGTCCAACACTGTTCGAATCTCTCTTCATATTAGTAACCTTGGATTGACTTGATTCTTCTTGCTCCATTGCCTCATAAAGAACTTAAAAAATATATTAAGATATTTTTGCTTCATTTATGAGTCTAATAGCAACAACTAAAAGCAAAAATTAATAACTAAGCATTTTAACACCTACTTTTTAACAAATAAAAAATGTCTTTAACACATTTTATCAAACATTTGGTGAGCAATATTAAAATGTTGCAACCTCAAAATAAAAGGTGTTTTTATTGATTTGACTATGTCTCAAAAAACTTTTATGCAAATGACCATTGACCAGATTTTTAGGGAATAAATTAAATTAGATATTATATAAAATACGAAATTACTAAAATGCCTCCTATAGATAGATAAAAGCAAACACTTGTACAATTTCTAAATAGTGACCTTGCAGTTGTATATAATTAAGGAAATCAAGAGTAATTAATCTAAGATAATCAATTTAGATAAACTTAGTTTAAGATAATCAAAAGTAGTTAATCTAAATAAACTTATATTATTTAGTTTTCTGAGGTATATAAGTACAAACTATTATAGTAGAATGTATAAAATCTACTGTTATATGTTAAAGGTTTTTCTTTAATTATTATATTTAATTCTTCTATTTTTTCTTCTGGTCAGAAATAAATTTATGTTTTCTATGCATAGATGTACTAAAAATTGGATTAGGAAATTCTCTAGATGTTTTCAGTTTTCTACTTAGTATTTTGTAAAATAGTCTTAAAATTTCTCTTTGATTTTTCAGTTGGAGGGATATTTGAAGTCTTACTTTACTTAACTCATCTACCATAAACTTATCTAGATTAATAAAAACTTCTCCATACATGAAATAAAAAGGTGAATATGTAAATTGTAAAAATAAAAAAATTAAAAAAACAACTGATGTATTAAAGATGATATATAATCTACCACTTATAATTAGCAAATACTTTTTTTTACACATGGGTGCATCACGCTTCCCCGTAAATTTTCTTTTGAAGACTCTTGACCAAAAATATTTCAGTTATTGTTGGTGGACAAGCTGGACAAAGTCAGACACCCTACTTTATGTGTTCCTTTTATACTCTTTCCCTCGCACAATGGAAATTAACTTGCCTATGGATACGTCTGGGTAACCAACAATACTTCAAAATATTCTAGCACAACTCAATTTCATTTCTGACCTCTGAGTGAATTCTTTAAAAATACATTTATAAAGAATAACTCATGAACCCATATATAAATAGAGTATTGTTAATTACACAGTGGCTTCATATATCTATAGGAAATATTTAGTTATTCATACCTTCTAGTTTGATGATCTGCTAATAGTTTGATCTTCTTCTAGTATTTTTTTTCTTTTTTATCTCTTCTGCTCGTACTATATTCTTCTTTCTTTTGTAGTAATATGATAGATATTATATTAAGTACATAGAGGAAAAGACTAAACAGAGAGTTTTATTGAGGTGACTTTTTCAGTACAGAAAATGATGATGATTGTCAAGAGGTAAACCTCCTCTTTTATACAAGAAAGTTTACATCAAAATTTGAAATTCCAAACTCCCAAATTTTCTTGACTCTATATATTGTTATTTCAAAGTGGTGCAAGTTCTGAGGCTGATATTTCATATGCTTTCACATTACTATCATCCTTAGTTTTGTAAGTTGGCCTCTTTTTTTATGCTGAAACTTTAGTTACACTAACTCCGTAGTCTGTTTGCATGCAGAGAGACAGATGACTTTGGCTGCATCCTGGATAAGTTTAACACATACTTTTGTCTTCATGTAGCTAGTAGATAATTTCAAATTGACGCATGGATCCTCTATGCCCATGCTTCTGTTTCTTTTGTTTTTATTCTGGTAAGTAGGCTTCTTCTTCACAATACTCTGGTAGATCTCCACATAGCTTGCATTGGTGGGCAATTTATGCTTCCATCAGCTGGTGTAAGTGCTCGCAAGCATTTTTACTTAGATCCAGATTACTTACTAGTATATTCTCAACATATTCTCTTAACTTCCATCGTTGGTCATTATTTTGTCTAGTACGTGCCATAATTTTCTCAATGAACGCTTGAAAGGGAATTAAAGCATTAGTTACTCACCTCTTGATTCCCCAAAGATTTCTTTAATTCTAAATAAAAAAGTACCTCAAAAACCATGATATTCCTCACCCAAAGTGGTTCTTTAGGTTAGAATCCTCCTCTATATGGAAAAGGGTCCTTTTCAAGTAGCCAATTGGTGTTTTTGTGGGTTGTTAGGGTGGTTTTCCTCCTCACAATGCCTTTTGACGAATTTTCTCTTTTACATATATATGAAGGACTTGAGATTCACCAAAAAGCAAGATATGGATGCATGTGGAGAGGGGGAGAGGGTATAGGATAGGTTGAGGGTTTTTAGAGGAAGTTTGAGTACTCTTTGGCCTATTTATATTAGTTAGGATTTAGTTAGTTTTAATAAATCTTTTGAGTTTCGACAATCACAGCGTGACCAGTGGTGCAATTGGCACCATATGCTAGAAGAAGCGATAAGGCCAAACATGGTTCATTCGTTTATAGCTCAAGAAGTCCTTATACTTCATGTGGTTTTGTAAGTAAATCATTATATTTTTTATTATATTCATTAAAGTCTATCTTAGTCTTTCAACTCTTTGATTCCAATGAAAATTTGTTCATAAGCATACTAGGAATTTATTGATCCATAATTAGAAACTTTAGGGATGTTACAAATTGTCTATCTATAAAAATAGTAGATATTACTTATAGTCCTCACTAGGGATGAAAGAAGCAATGGCAACAGCAAATCTGGCCCAAGCCGTGTGCTTAAATGTTAACTTTTTACAACATCTATTCAAGACATTAGAATCTAAAATAGTTGGACTTGGATAGTCAATTTTCTTCACATCTTCCTTTTTTTTATTCCCTCTGTATTTTAGCATGCTTCTGATCTTTGTTCATCTGCCACCAAACAATTGAATAGTAGTTGCATGTATTGGTTCGTTTCATGAAATGCAAGGCTGAAATTTATTAAATTTATACGTTCAATGTATAGGCACCATCCCGTTGTCTTATTTTTTTCTCATTGTAGTGAAAATTTTGGAACCTAGAAGGTTTTGATAGTGTTTTTTAGTTCTGTAGTTTTAATTTGTGATCTTGAATGTGTTTTCATTTATTGTAGAATCTAGAATTTTGTAAAATGACAGAAATTGACAACAACATTGGCGGTCTGTGCATTTTGTATTAACATTTGGAGGTTAGTGGGTGTTAGATCAATTCAAGGTTTAGCATATTGCATTATTGCTACGTTGATGCACCCAAACTAGAATGTTTCTGTAGAACTAACTTTCAGTGCTTGGAGTTTAGGTCTTGAACTTGTGCACAACTTTGCTTCTTGGTAGCCTTGACAATGCCATAAGCAAGAGAAAGGAGTTTACTGCAAAGTCATTTGGTTGTTATTTAACTCTCTAACTTGAGACTTTTAAGTTTTATTTGGGTGTTCTCTTTGCTTGTGTTCGAAAATTCATTTGATTCTATAACTATGCTATACAATGTTAACATTTGGCTAGAGTTTTGTATAAAATATACTAACATATGTTGAGCTATAAAATTATCGCAACTTAAACTAATCATAAAATCATAAAAAGGCAATCTTGTCGTACCTTACTATTAATTTTTGATTTATCTAAGTTAGCATATTATAAATTTTATTGTAATGTTAAAATGTTAAGTTGCCTTTGGTTAAAAACAAAATATATATGCATAAAACAATACAACCAATTACAGATTTGAGAGAAAGTAAAACCTAACGCACGTGCCACATTAGTTACTATAAAAGCAGGATTATAATGTTTACTATTAGATTTTCTTATAAATTTCTTTTCTAACATTTCCTTAATATGCATATCAAATTTTGGCAAATCCTTTGGAGTGTGTTTAATTGGTTTTACACTAATTATTTTAGTTTTATCGTCTAAGAGTATTTATGTCTTAAGTTTATTTATATCTAATTTTTCTAATGGATTATCACCAGATAATTTTAATAATTGTTCTGTTTCATTTTTTATTGCCATTTGGTTAAAATGTTATGCTACTAAGTTTATCATATTTTTATTTGGAATAAATTGTGTTATTTTAGTTCTATCCTCACCACGTTGTGCTGTTATGTGCGGCATTTTTTCTCTCATATATGGCTCATATATTCTTATTGTTATAGCTATATAGTGACATGAAGTAATTAACAATATTGTTTTCTCATCTATGGCAATCAGATAATATTGTTTGATAAAATTATTTCCACTAGTATGTCTCTTGGTATGTCATTAAATTGATACAAAAGGTATTTGTAACTCATATTTTCCTATTTGTATTTTTACATTTCTTGCCACTTTGGTTATCAAGTTTGTGCTACCAGTAAAACCTGCTAATATAATTCATTTTTCACTATTTTTCTTTTCAGTCAACATTTCTAGAGGCAAGACATTTTCTTTAAATACACTAGATGCTGCTCCTATATCAGATAGTGCATGGTAATTTGTAATAAATTTCCTTTATAATACATTTTTACTAATACGTATATATGTTCTCTTTCGCCTTATATCTTATTCATAATAGTATATTTATCACTAGAATTTCATTTTTTATTGTTAGTATTATCTTGTCATTTTATTTATCTGTTCTAAAAAGTCAGTACCTAATAGCAATTATGTATTTGCTTCTCGTGTATATTTAGGTACATATTTACTATTATTTCACTTTTTTGTTTATCCTTATAGGTAATTCTGCATGAATTTCCATTGTATGTATATCTCCAAAGTAATCTTTTATTTGAATTGGGTTATGTAGTTATTTTTAATTCTAGATTATCTATTATTCTTTCTTTTACATAGGACACAGTTTCTCCGGTGTCTATTAGTACTTTTTGTTCTTTCCGTATTCCATTAGTATTTATTTCTATTATTACTAGTTGTATACTAGTGTGTTGCATAGAATATAATAATCAACAAAAAATGCGTAGTAATTTGAAAAGCTAAATAAAATAATTTTATTGTGTATTACTCATATATATATATATATATGTTACTAATATACATAAATAGAATCAAATTAAAACGCACAATATTTTCACTTAGCGCAAAGCTAATTAAATTGTCATTCATCGAACAATACTATTAAGTAATAAAAATGAGAATGAGAAATTTTTACAAAATTAAATTCATATTGAGTATGAAAACTAAGAAACCGTTAACAAGAGAGGATACGAAATTTATACAACTCTAAAATTACCCTGCACACATATCCTTATTTAATAGGGTGTGGATGATATTCATTTATCACAATAAATTATCTTTCACATTTATTCTCCATCATATATTCTTAGAAAAATTATTTTTCGCATTTCCTCTTCACTATTCACTAAATCTACTCTAAAAACTTTAAAGTATATAGTCTCATATTGTAAAGTCTCCATTACAAAAGACCCAAGTGAACCAATATTATAACAAACGATAAATTCTACATGATTTACCATTTACCCCTAAAATTAATTTTTAACCAATTTCTGTTCTAAAAAGAATTAAAATAATTTTTTATTTTTAATCTAAATTATTATCATCAAATGTTATTCCTATCACATCTCCTCAACTTAAATTTTCACTAATATATAGGTTCTCAGAGAAAAACAAATTAAATAATAAATTAAGCAATATACTAAACATATAACCCTAAGTTTTATGACGTGTAGTTTATCGTATTGAATTAAAGTAAAAGTTTTGAAATTAATTTAATTTTACTTTATTATTATACCCTCAATATCACAAGTAGACACTTAATCGAAATAAAAAAAAAAGTCTCAATAACCCAATACTTGAAATTTATCTATCAACTGTTAGAATATTGAAGAAATATTAAAGTTTTGAAAGATAGTTTAAAAATTAATAGAATATATATAACAAATATTAATGGAAATAAATAGTATATTATATATAGAATAAAAATATATATAAATTTTTGTATATTATTTTAAAACAAAAGAATAGCAAAATGTAACTAATGGATAAGTATTATTATTGTAATATTATAAAATAAAAAAATAAAAGAAGCATATAATAGTAGAATAGTGGTTTTGGCGGAAAAACTTGCATATGACCATTATCCTACTTTAATATATATATATATATATAAGATAAGATAAGATAAGATTTCGAATTGCTTTTAGTCATTATTTTTGGATAAAGCCATTTTACTATCTTTGTAATGGCTAGTTTTTCTAAATCGTTTCCTTTATGTTAGATCTCCTTTTTCTAAAACTATTCCTTCTCGTACTAATTGATCTTCTTTCAAATTATATATCTGAGTTTTGTAAGTTAGCTAATCTTCTTGCTTGAGAAAAATCCATATTTATATCTTTTGGTATAGTCATTCTTGGATTTTCTCTTATTGCTATGAATTCTAATATATTCTTAAATATGAGTTCTATCGTATGAGTTTCTTTGACATTTTTAAATTTTATTTCACATTAGCTTGTAAAAGCATATATTGTTCTTATTGCTAGATTTATAGTTTTACTTCCATGGTTCATGTCTGTTCCTCTTAGTTTATAATATAGTGTTAATACCTTATTTTTATTTTGTTCTGTCATGTTTATACTAAAAGTTGATTTTATTGTAAATATTGTCTTTTGGTATATTAAATTTCCTATTACTATTCCTATTAAAGTATCTTGTAATACACTTGTTATTCTATTATCCATCACATGAAATTCTATATGTGCATCTATTCCTTCTTTAAAATAAGATTTTGTTATTATTTGAACTACTCTTAAATATATATTTTTTATTCTTCTTCATAGTTAAGGATGCAATTGATTTAATTCATGTCTTATGATTTCTTCACTTATAATAGATATTAAAGTGTTTCCTATTGTGTTTTCTACATCTATAGGATGGCTTTGAGTTCATGCTACATATATATGTTATTTCTTTATCTTTCTGTCAGAATGGTAAATTAAGTATCTCTTTTGGTTCTAAGTCTAATTTTGATTTTAATATTTTTTTCAAATTTCTTTGGATTAAATATTAACCTTTGATTAATATTTTCCTCATTTTCTTCTACTTATAAGTAACTACATTTTGCTTTATTTTCTTCTCTTATTATGTTTATGTAGAAATATTCTTCTTCACTTTCTTCTTCACTATATTCACTTTCTGAGAATTATAATTCTATTATTGTATTTATTAATTCTTGTCCTTCTATTTCATATAATTCTTCATATTTAAGAATATCTTCTCGTTCTTCTTCTTATTCTATAGGTATTAATTTGTAATTGT
>CAVNYN010271814.1:0-45960 GCA_963692815.1 Nyctanthes arbor-tristis | reverse complement strand
ATTTTGTTTGACACGGAATAGTATATATGTCACACATCTAACAATTTTTTGGATTTTTTTTTCACTTAAAACTTTTCTAACAAATCAAACTAACACCAACCACATTATATAAATAATTATTCTTCACATTTCGCAAGGTCCTAAAAATGTTTTTTATGTAAAATAAGAGAGAGAATAAGTGGAGTTGAATAATAGAGATTTAAATAGTACGAAATTTATAAGCACCCCCTTAAATATTTTTTTTACAAGAAGACAACACGCACACACATGACACACAAACATCATATGTCATCTAACAAAATTATGGTATATATGTCACACAATCACATGCCATCTAACAATTATTGTAATTTTGTTTGAAACGCAATAGTATATATGTCACACAGCCACACATTATGCTAGCGATGTGGGTGTATGACATATATACTATTTCGCGTCTAACAAAATTACCATGATTTTGTTAAATGGTATATGGTGTCTCTGTGTTGTGTGTGCATTTTCTTCCTTAAAAATATATATATAGTTTTGTCGCACCCTTTATATTTAGTTAAATGTTCTTTATCCCATCTTTTTGAAATCACGACTTTTGAAATTGTATGTAAATTGAAGGGTATGTGTGTAAATTTTGTACACATCGTTGATAAAGCACTTCTCTTAAAACTAGTTAGTGAAAATTTTCTAGCGAGATTAGATATGGCGTCAAAAGCTAGTCGTACCTTTAAAATGGACCAACTAATGCCTCATTCTCTACAACTTATTTTTCACAACTAAAAAACTCAATAATTCAAGCCCACACTAACTCCACATATTCTTTTTTTTTCCCTAAAAGCTTATTTTTTTAGAGCTTTTCTTTTTCACTTAAATTTTTCCGACAAATTAAACTAGAACCAACCACATATTCTTTATAAATATAAATGGAGAATTTGGAACCCGTAGGATCATTCCCACAGGCTCATTTTCGACCTCAAACCCTTCCTGTGAATACATGATTTGACAAAAATCTACTTATAGTTTCTTGGCTTGCAAAGCACCCATTTCAATCTCATTGCCATTTTCTTCTTTGTCAAATAACAAACTTTTTGCTTTTGTAGGTTTAGAGCTTGTTGGTAAGGTGTTGCTTAGTTAACACAGCATAATTTGGCCAGCTGGGTTTTTCCCTTAGCCACATCAGCAATGGCGTTAACAAAGGCTGTGGACGGATTTTGCATCAATGATGGATGGATAACCAATTTAGAAGATTAGTGAACATTGAGTAGGTGGTAACGTTAAGTTGAGTGAGTATTGAAATAATTAACTCTTATATTTTCTTTAAAAACCAAATAATTAATGAAGTATTAGTTATTATTGTCGTTATTAATTAATGACTTCAAATAAATATATGAAGTTTTTTTTAAAAAATAAATATATGAAATCAGAAAAATGAAAAGACTAATAGAACTCATTTAGTTAAGGTGTTAAGAAATGAAAAGAAAATAGTCAATAATTACTATTTTTAATTAGGTTAAAAAATAAATTAAATAAAAAATTAATACATGTAATACTTATTTCAACAGTTATTATTACTTGAGGGCAAATGATTAGAAAAAATTATTTACTACATACCTTTATAGATTTTTTGAAGAGGTGCTACTTTCCCTTATTCACTTATTTGTTGGGTGTCTTGGTGTGTGTATATTTATCTTTTTGCCATTAAAATATCAAAACAAGTGGACATTTTATGAGTAAAAAAGTCACATTTATACTCACTAAGTCACCCAACAAGTAAACAGACAAGGGAAAGAAGCATTTTCCTTTAAGCTCCAATTTTTTAAAATATCAAAATATTAAGATAAAAATTTGATTGGGAGAGGGAGCTTAGACATAAATAAATATTCTCTACCCCTTACATTCAACATAAAAAATGACATTTGTAATCTTAACAAATTATGCATAAATATTAATTATCTAGAAACTTAAAGTTTCTTTGTGGGGGTTTTATTTAATTTAATATATTCAATTTTAATTCTGATAAACTTTTCATTCCATACAAAAGGAGTATCTCTTAAATATCTAAATGTAAGCAATACTATATAAGTAAATTTATGACATTGCTCCAAATTCGTGTATAACGCACGTGTTAATAACTAATTATTATATATAAAAGAAGGCATTTGTGACAGGTAATTGCTGCATATTTTTCCACCGAAACCAAGGCCTTTTTCTTTTTGTTTTTTATTTCTTTATTACTTTTTGACGGTCTCTCACATGTACCGCTGTTGAGATTATAATTGAATTTTTACTTTTAGACACATTACATCATAACATTAAACCACATATTTGATGTGGTGTAAAATTTCACATTATTTTAATCATTAATTCCATATGACATAATTGCGTGACAACACTTCTACAAAATTTGAATTTTAAAACAAACCTGATATGTGTTTTTAGATTTTTATCTCTGAAACAATTTCTATCTTTACTATTTTTTTTTCTGTTGTCAACTCAATTAATTATGCTTCCGTAGACGCTGTTTTGCAGGTCCGGAGATAATCTAGTAAGACTATTTCTTGACTTCTTTTATCATGAGAGACATTATTATCCATTATTTATGAGGAAATTATGTTAATACTCTGCTGAGATTGGTATCAGATTCACACAATTTAATTCTATTATATTTAATTTCCCTGTACATGACAATGTTCATATATTTGTATATACAACTCCTACTATAATTTTTTAGCTTTTGATTTGAAAACTGAAAAGATGAAAAAGAAAATATTTTTCAACTTTCGTAGAAAATATTTTATTCGGGGGAGGTGAAAATTTATTTTTCAGCAAAATGGGTAAAACTATACTTAAAAAGAATTGTACAATAAGATATGAATTCAATTTCCATTTGTCAATCAAACGCACAAAGATGAAAATTTTTTCATGAATTTGACATTTTCTATGGAAACCATCTCCAGTCAAATATGCTCTAAAAGTTTCTTAATCCTTGTGAAATAGAAATGAGCCCAGTCTTACGGGACAAACAGAGTATTTTATTTTATCCCCAAGCAAGGTCGAAAATTAGTCCACGAAATTGTACCTTGTTACTTGTTTCACTTCAATATATTCAGTCAAATTCTATCTATTAAATGAAAATATATGAGGTTATGATATCATCAGGTGCTCAAGGAAGAAGTAAAACGGACCTAGCCTCTGTGTTTCACATAAAATAAAATGAATTTTAATTTTCTTCACCAATTTCAGCAAACCTCACCCATCCCGTCCCCATCCCCATCGCACAAACATGAAAACATTCCTGTAATTTAGCTAATGAAGATAGACAATATGCTTAGATTGAACTAAAATAGAAAAAATCAGTAATGAACTTCAAACAAAAATAAAGTTGCATTACCATAGTTAAGGATGTGTAATAAATTTACATATCTAATCTCAGTGAAGACTCAGATCAACAGCTAACCTGAATCTGTTCTTAATTACAGAAAATAATTCCTTCCACGATGAAGTATCAAAGAGAAAACTTCCTTTGTTGATGAGAATGGCATGATCCACCAACTACCAAGAATCCCAATTAGCATGAAATCCTCATCTTTAATTTCAACTCTAGCAAGACAGAAAAGATTGTAATCTTCAATCTCTACCATCTTCACCTGTAATGACTGCAAAGTAAAATAATTCAACACGTGATTCCATATAAAGATTTTAAGACCGCTATAAATCAATTTGCATGTATTTGTTATTTAATCCTATACTTCCTTGAATATCTGTTGTAACAGGTCCTATTTTAAGTACAAAGACAGCACCAACATACCCAGTACAACACCTCAGCATCCCTAAGAAATATATATATATATATATATATGTATTTATTATAGTATTATTTGAATGTTGGTGTTGACCTAGAGCAATACTCTGAATTGACCTTCTAAACCCGTGATGGGTCGCTAAACCAAGTTGTGGCCAAGCTGGGTTTGGCATGGGTTTGAAAATATTTATTAATCCTGTAAATAGAACATATCATTCTCATTGATCGTAGGCATCCACGCTAAAGAGAATATTGTCTAAATACTAATACTAATGACTGATACATTGCTGCAAATAAAAGAATCAGAAGCTCACCATCCATCTATACAGCAATGGATGTTCGTCAATAAATTTCTTCCGCAACTGAAATAGTTAAGATATAAAAGAGACTTGTTATATAGTTCACGTATGTAGCAAGTGCTTACAGAACATCACTTCATGTTAGACAACAAAACGGCAATCACAACTGTTTTAGCAGTTATCCAACTAGTTCTGCAGAAACAATGCAGATGTTCCAATGTATTCATGAATTGAAGATCTAATTTAGAGGAATGTAAAGGAATAACCAACCAACACATCTTGAAAAAACCACACCTTTCTTAGACACATATGCAAACCAAT
The DNA here is from genome assembly GCA_963692815.1 of Nyctanthes arbor-tristis. NCBI lineage: Eukaryota > Viridiplantae > Streptophyta > Magnoliopsida > Lamiales > Oleaceae > Nyctanthes > Nyctanthes arbor-tristis. Next base: position 41,547 of record CAVNYN010271814.1, on the reverse strand, counting down.
ATACTTCGCTTATGAAGCCACAGTTTCCAGCTAGAATTGGGCAACATATGGTTAAGGATTTGCTAGACTAAATTCTCAAACATATAAAAAGAGTTGGATAATTGGAGTAAAAGGCACGAAGCTAAATGCTAACTTAAACTAAGGCATAGTTTAGGATTGTTCCCGGGGACTAACTTCTACTTCTCAATGAATCAGGCTGTTTTAAATGTTTGATTACTTGATAAATTTAGAGAGCTGCTTATAAAATAATTAGTTTGATCGAGAAGCAAAACTTGAGAAGCTACGGAACCAGTATAGGTCTGAGTACGAATTTGTTCACCCCTTTTAACACGGGTATCTTAACCCCCATTAAAAGGGGGTTAGATCTTTAATTAGAGATAGAAGAGTAATTAATGGGGCCATGAGCTTAGTGGTTGTTAAGATAGAATTGTTATTTCTTTTTTACTTTATTAAATTAAATAAATTAATTTTTTTCAGATTTATTTGGGCCATGATATGTGGCTGCAGTCGATGGTTAAGTGTTTTTTTTTTAGTGGGACAACTGTTAAGAGTTTTATTTCTTTTATTAATTTATTGAATTAAATTTTTAGACTAATTACTTCCATTATTATTATTGATAAAGAAAATTCTAATAATAAACTCTACGTCATGTGCGAATTGTGTTCCTGCTAAAAAAAAAAAATTTATATGGTCATCTAATCGCTTATATATTTTTCTGTTAAGTTTAAATTGTAAAAAATAATATACAAGAAGTTTGTAAAATTTGTTTCTAATTCTAAAGCATGTTAATATAATATTTAAATATAAATCATCATTTATAAACCAAGTATGATAAGTATTGAAAATCGAATGATAAAAATGTGAATAAAAAGTATTGAACTTAAACATAGTAATAAACCAAGATTAAGCTCCTTTAATGCAATAAAAATGTGGTGCACCAAATAAAATTGTGGTACAAATATAACTACCCTTTAATTAATGTTTGTGAATAGGAATAGAAATGCAAAGAAAAAACATGTAATATAGAAATGTTGTTGTCGTTGTTGTTGTTGCTCTGAAGGAATGAAAATGTTTTTTGAGACATAAGTAAGAAATTGATATTTTTTTAACGTTATTATTATTAGAATTTTCTTCGTCAATAATAGTAGTAATTAGTCTTAAAAAATTAATAGTTGATAAAGTAAAAGAAATAAACCACGCTGAGTGCAGCCACTAAGATCGTGGCCCACTAATTACTTTTTTCTCTCTAATTAAAGGCTTAACCCGCTTTTAACAGGGGGTTAACATAGCCTCGTTAACAAATTCATACTCGTATAAGTCTAGTTTCTCAAACTCTACTTTTAGCTTTTCCAATTATTTATTTGTAAAATCCTGACTTTAACCTTTTTAAGTATTAAAAAAAAATTCGCGTTTTCTTTTACCTTCTAAATATCCTGAAAAAAGGATAATCTAAATTATTTAACGTCTTACTAAACTGTAAAATTAAGGAAGCTAAATTTTTACAAAGTTGTGGACATAATAATATAAATTAATCTTGTTTTTCATTTTTTTTATTACATAAACCATACTGTTGCTTTCTAGTTTTTGACGTTGGAAATTTACGAAGTCAATTTATTGAGGCAAAATAAGTGTACAAATAATTATGCAAAATTAAGTTACACAATTTTCTACAAAAAATGTATTAATAAATTACATGACATAATAATAAATTTAGTATAATCAATGTACTTTTAGTCATAATATTAAATAATAATAGAACAGCAATGCACTTATATTAAGCACTTAATGCTAACAGCAATTCTACAAAGTGAATTCATTACTTGGCATAGCAAAGGTTGATTCTCTTTCGGCACAAATAACTAGCCTACACATCTACACCCACTTTATGCTCATTTTTGTGTTAGTCAGATGCATCTAAAAACTAAACTGGAAAGTCCCAAAAGTTATTTCACATTACCTAGCTGCTTAGATTTTCAGAATTTAGATGCATGGTAAATGCAAAATCCATATATCCAATTTAGACAGAAAGAAGAACCTGTTCAGCAATGATATGAACCGAAGAAGGATCAGGCTTTGTGCTTAGAAGAATAAGTATAACCCTGACTGCAACATTAACCGGGTGACCCCAATGAGCCCACACGTTTAAGATGAGGAAAACAGGTATCAGCAATTTCTTTATAAAATTGATGAAAGCTCGAAGATTTTCTTCAGAGTATAAACCACCGAACAATCCTGACTGATGATTATCACCCGCTATATGAAAGCCTACACCAAAATCCATACATATTACACTAGAAGTAAATATGATAATCATATCTAAATAACTCCAACATGTTTTATAACTGCAAAAATACACACCTCTTACCATTCATAGAATATGCAATATGCGACTGTAGGCCATTTGATGGAAATGCAGCAATTAAGGCAACCACACTAGCCAAACTGTATACGTATCCTGAAATAGTTCCAACAAGCTAAGATTTTTACTCAGCTTAAAAAACTTGAACTCATAAGTAGACTTCAAAAGAAGTCAAAGTTTTTGGTGGTTAAATATGGAAAACAATCATTCATTGTGAAAGTAATAATTGTTTAAAGTAAGTTACTTAAGCCATATTTCTCCACAAAAAAATTTATGTAGAATGTAAAGTCATGTTTGTGTTTTACTTACTTAAGAATTGCGTTATTATTTTAATTAAATACACGTACTTTTATTTAATTTCCGGTTCTCTGTGCCTTTTAAGTAGATAACTAAATATAAATCAATTGTCAAAAATAATAAAAGAAGGAAAGATAAGTACAGTTCATTTGGTGTAATGGGTTGGAAGACATTTGCTGGAATAGTGCAAATTTTGCACCACTTCAGTGCAAAACTAGCAGCAAAATGCTTCAAAGTGTTGGAAATGCTCGCAAACTTAGCTAATCATGATGTTGTTAGGCAAGAAACCAAGTATATGTGTGTGTGTGTATATATATACACACAAAAACATTAGCAATTTCCTATAAAGAAAATGACAAAGTAAACCATCGCGGCTTGAACAAATTCGCTTATAAAGAAAATATTGTGATATGAACAGACCTTTGTTTCTGAATCTATGAATGTATTGACGATAAGTTTTCAAATTAAACAAACTCCAATTAGATTTGATCGCGCAATAGTGCTCTTGGCTTTTGGGCGATTTCAAATTCATCAACGCATTTAAGTGTTCAAATTTTCCACAACCTGAAATGGAATTAGTATCATAGCAAGTTTGAGCTGCAGATATATATATATATATATATATATATATACACACACATAAATCCATGTCTGTAAGCTAAAAATTGAGAGACTTACAAGGGATTGCTGAATGGAAAGAGAGGCGGAAACGAGGGAATGCAGCAAGAGAAACCCGAATTGGGTGCAGGAACCGGGAAGTGTACATTGTTAACTTGGATTTCTCAACCCATTTTCGGCGATGGGAGACGGTGGCTTTGGACCAGTTTCATTTATCCTTCTCCACTATGATATATCATTATTATCTTAGGGCCTGTTTGTTTTAATTTATAAGCAATTGTTTATAAACAGCGTATTTTATTCTGAATTTCTGACAAAAGCAATTCAAAATGGATTTGACAACTCTTCTTTTCCATTCATGTGCAGGCGGGAATTCATTTCACCCCAACCACTCCTATTTCCTCATAGCCCTCTTTTTTCAAACGCATCGCCCATTTCACCACTGAAGTGGGTACATTTCGGCAGGGAATTACTTTATGAAACCAGTAACCCGCCTTCAAGCACGCCGGCAACAGTCAAAACGCAGAAGGTTATCAGATCGGACGATGGATCTGTTTCACAATCTGGTAAGCTCTGTCTCCCTCGACCATGGCTACTGATTCGAACATCCTTCCTTGTTGCATCAACGCAGCCGAAATCACTTTTATCTCAGAATTTGTTCTACCTTCTCAATTTGGTGGACCTAGCCAGTTTACCAGATCTTCCCCGAAGGGTAAGGCGACGGCACTCGACTTACCGCAGAGAACAAGCTACAAATCGGATGCCGATAGGAAAACAAATTCTTCGAGCTGTGCCTGCAGGAAATGCAGGCCGGGAACCGAACCAGCGGTTGTATCAACGCAGAGGCCGTGAAACGTGTCGCGGCCACCATGACGGAGGAGTTTGGGGAGGCTTGCAAACCTAATACCATTCGCAACTTTTGGTATGACCAAAGGGGCCTTTGGTCCATCGCGAAGACCCAGCTTCTCGGTAGCACTGGTTTGGGCATTGATCCAGACACGCTAGCAGTGACGGCTGATGAAAAGTAGTGGGAGCTCGCTATTCCGGTGTGTACTCTTCCCCTTATTTTTTTCCTCAATTTATGATTCATAGGGTGTTTAAAATGGGTAATGGAAGAAAATAGGTAATGGATTTTTATGGTTCTAGACATGTGTCTTTTCTGTTTAGTAATAATTATTTTGGTCTACAAATGAATCAACTGGAAACAGCTCAAACTCTTAAGATGTTGTGAATGCTGTGAAAGAAATCTACCCAAAGAAAAATAAATAAATAAAGTAAATACAATAAATAATAATAATTTTGACAAACCTGCATAGAATACATCAGTGAAGATCTCCACCAGTTAGAACCTTGACCATTAACTGTACCTGTCCCTTGGATGGTAAAACTGTGTAGCCATTTGAAGTTAATCCACTGATACAAACTGGATTTTGGCCACAAACCCGTGTTTGGAGAGGCTAAAAGAGTCCCATCAATCTGTTTTAATTCTCAGGCATTAATTAGTACATACAAAGATGCAACAGTACAGAGTAGACATAGCTCTCACACTGAGACATATTGGTTATAATTTTGTGTACTTCAACTCATAATCTATTTTTTTGTTCGTTTATTATCACTCTTTATAGTAGGGAATAGAAGTTAATCAATAATGAATAACCGACCTGAAAAAATAGATGCGGCATGTAGGGGCCTTGAAGTGTTATGGGTTTAATCAGAAACTTAAATCCTGGAGGAATTTCTACAACAGCTCCACTGATTCTGCAGGCAGTTTTCCAGGCTGCTAAAAGTGCCTGTTTTGTTGAAACATTCAACCTTATATTAGGCCATTGTTGCCTATTAAAGACAAAAATGAAATATGCTTCAATCTGGTTTACCTTGGAGTCATCAGAAACTCCATCTCCCTTAGCTCCAAATGAGAAGATATTGAAAACAGCTGATGTTGTTGGGTAGGTGCCAAAACGAGGGATAGGCGAGAGAGAAGTAGTAGGAGAGTTTGCAGTGTTTCCATTGCTAATTCTTTGTTTGGTATGCTTGTGGGTTTTGCTCTTATTCTTGCGGATTTTCTTGGCCTTCACCAAGAATGCAGTGAAAATCAACCAAAGTACAAGAATGAGCAAGAGAGAGGAAAGATCGTTTCTCCTCATGCTAAAACTTTTCACTGCCTTTCTTGAATGAATGCTTTGCAGCAAAATGTGATTTCGGGGTTTGAGGATTTTGAGGTGCCACTTTGTTTGAAACTGAGAATTTAGGTAGTTAGTGACCGTTTAAGTAGTTGCTTGCACTTGCACTTCTTAGAGAGAAATAGGCACACTTTAGCTTCAAATTACAAAGGCACCCTTCCTTTTCCAGATAGATATATATATACATATATGTATACATATAGATATATATATGTAAATATAAAGTAGTTGGTCCTTTTAATGTAAGATCCTTGGCTACTAAAGAGTCAAACAGTCTTTGTTTATTGCTATATAAGCTGTTATTCGAGATTGCATTTGAGAGGAAATTATTTGTTACGAGTGACACTAACACTTAGAAATGGTTTAACACTAGGCATCTGATGCTGTTACAGCATGAGGCAGATAGTCTGATATAACACCCTTTACAACTTTTGTTGAACATTAATCATTTGCAGTTTAGATTATTAATTACAGTTTAATTATTGGAATTAAAGTTTCTTATCCATTTCTTAAAAAAAAAAGGGCATGCTTACATTAGATTATCCATTGTTTAGGAGAGTGGAAGTTACAACAAAGAATTATTAGGAAAAGTTAAGGTTTCTATAGCTTTTGATGCGTTTTCCTCTGTCCTTTGTCAATGAAAATGGCTAAACTTTTTAAAGGGAAACCATGTTTAATCTACTAGCATAGCAGCGTACACAAAAGTTAGCAGACACATAATAATTAAAAAAAAAAGTAATAGCAATAAATAATATAATAATAAAATTAAATAAAAGTCATAGCTTCTGCCTCCAATTAACTAGGCATCCATTGAGTAACAAAAAAGTGCATTATTCACATTTTTTTAATATGAGACTATAGATTAGTAGAATTATTAATAATAATGAGAATTGCAAAAATGATGAGACGACAAGTTACAGTTATTTAATTTACCATGTCAAATATGCCACTCACAAAGTTTGACGTAGTTGAAATTGAGGACTTCTAGGTGGAGTGCTGGAGTTTTTAATATTTTGCCTGAAGTACTGAGTCTTCAGTACTCTAAGAGCATCGAACTGGTTACTACATGGTGTTGTAAAGATGAAAAAATTGGATAAACTTGGGGACAAACTTTATCCTCTTTGCTTGAATAAAGACACAAAATCTTGTAATTAAAAAATCAAAGGAAATTCTTTTGGAGCAAGGACAGCTTTAACTTACTGCATGCAACTTTCCTTAACTATATTGATGTCCCTTTTACACAATTATTACACCTCAACGGAAGAAAGCAAAAGAAATGATGTGTTGTAGGAAAATAATTGTCTGCAAGATAGTGGTGATTATTTTTTAAGTTTACGTATCTACAATCCTACCCTATAATATTATTGTATGCTGTGAATGATGTGAAAAAAATAGAGTTCAAAACTCTGGCCTTTAACTTTCACTCATTGCTGTTATAAGATGTGTAACTAACTTTTGATCTGTTCAAATAAAGTTTTGTGAATGAATTTGAAATTTATTGGACAGTTAACGTAAGTGAGAAGAGACGTTACTTTAAAAAAACTCTCTTAACCTCTCTTACTGCTGCAGGCCAAACCAGACCTGAAGAAGTTAAAAAGGAAAAACATATCAGAGCTACTGGAGTACGAAGATAGCTCTTCAAGATCAGTGCTGGTACATGGCAACATGTGATGTATCCAACTGCACCCCCTGACTCGCAATGCATTCAGAAGCATGGCACTGGTGTGATTGATTTAAATTTGGATGTTGAACCAGTAGCGGAATCTGGGTCGTACAGAGCCAGTAGACAGCTTTTTGTTGACTTGACGGGATCTGGGAAGGCCCCCGCCCGTACCCAAAGTAACAGTAGCAAACGCAGTTCCTCCCAGAGTATGGGCCCACATAACAAGTTCGAGAACTTAACAGTGGAATGGCTATGTTTGGTGCAACTCTTCTTGCTAAACACCCAGAACTACGAGCCACATTCATTGGTTGGCCGGACGCTGAGTCCCGGCTAGAGTGGCTGCAATGGATTAGGGCCACCGAGTTCAAGTAATTCATGAGTATCAATCCATTCATACCTGCCAGGTAAGTTCGATAGGAGTCATGCATTGCCCAAATCTAATATCATAACTGTTGCTTGGTTTAGGGTTGTAGCAATCACCACTCAATCCCATAATAGTCTGCTTGTGTTGTAGAATTTCACATGTATGTATTGTAGCATTTCACATGCTTGCTTTCAATTTTACATTAACGTACGGACTGACATGGTTGTATTATGGTTGTATTAGACTCAGTAGTGTCTACCACCTAGTAGTAGGTGACAGTAGCCTCAATTCCAATGTATTAATAGTGTTGTTGACTATAATTTTTACTTAACCTTGGGTAACGAACATTGGAATGGAAGGGATATTCAACAAGCCACAAAGTAGTTAAGAGATACAAACTTAATCTTATATGGAAATAAATGAGTCCTACTTATTGTGGAGAGTGCGTAGAGGAAAGAAAATTACAAGAAAAGTAAAGAAAATAAGATAAAAAAGGGGCTCAAAACCATGTAACAATTTGTCCACTCAATTGCGGCTCTCAATCCTTCTCACAATTGAGCTTCACTCACGAGATGTTGAACTACCCGCAATCGGCTCTCGGATCTCTTGGTGTTTTAATCCCATAAAGGGGCAGACGACACACGAAGCGAGCTTTGGCTTCATTAGATCACATCAACGGGAGCCCTTTAATGGCCAATGCAAACCCTAGGGTGCAGATAGAGTTGCATCAAGTTAGACCCTCTGTAAAGCACAAGAGTCTGAATAGGAAGGGGGTTATGATAGAACAAGATTTAGTCAAAGTTTTAATTACTCTATTAATTCACAGAACCTACTCAACAGGATATCATAAAGTAGTGTACTTTTGGTAGATAGCCATTTATGTCAGTAAGTGTGCCTTTAGTACAATATCTCCATGCACATTTTTATCTATAAATGATTGTGTTTGCCTATTCATTTACATCAACCCGGCATTTTTTAGCAAAAATACACACTTCGCGTAAACATACTAGAGAAATGGATGCTGCGGACATCATGGAAGCACTGGCAAGATTACAAGAGGAGGTGGCCTCTTGGGTTGAATTTTGTAGCGTTGTCGAAAATATTGCCCAGTTTTTTTTTTTTGACCATTACGCAGAGTCGGCACCTCGTAACGAATATGGTTTCATTTGCCGACACCTTATGCAACGCCTCTTAAACCAACCTAGTGGAGATGATTGTTTGCAAATATGTAGAATGCGACCTCCCGCATTTAGGATGTTTCTTGACATTCTTATACAACATTACGGTCTAACCAATTCGAAGTTTGTCCTGGCAAGATCGGAAGAGCGTCGTAGCGATAACTTTATTCATTCTTACGCATGCGGCTGGTCAAAGGCTTGCACACATTATGTTTGGTCATTCAACGGAAACAATAAACCGGCACTTCCACTTTGTGTTGAAGAATCTACAGGCCTTTTCACGGGATTGGGTTCGTCCACATGAAGATTATTTGTCTGGAGCAGGATTCCACAGGCCGAGAAATCCACAACATGAGTGCTTCCGGGTAAGAAATATCAAAATCGGTAAGAGACAAGTAAAAATGATACATGTCGAAGGACAGAATTGCCTCTGTGGCAATGGTTTTAAAGCATAAAATCAATTTGCGTACGTAAAGTGTATAAGTGCAACACTATATGTTGTACAGATAATGGTCTTTTAAGAGCTTGTTCTCAATGTCTGTTCAAACCCACTTGATAAATGACACAGTTGTTTACTTCTCTCTAGGATTGCATTGGAGCAATTGATGGCACCCACATTCCAGCAGTCCCGCCTAGTAACGAGGCTGATCGATATAGAAATAGAAAGGGAAACGTAACACAAAATGTTTTAGTAGTAGTAGACTTCAACATGTGTTTCACTTGGGCTGCGCCTGGGTGGGAAGGGTCGGCACATGATAGTAGAATGCTTAACACAGCTTTGGCGGACCCGACGTCTAGTTTTCCACTGCCACTTGGGGTTAAAATATTACCTTGTTGATTTTGGATTTGCAAATAAAAAAGGATTTCTTGCCCCATATAGGGGTCGGGGCACTCGATACCATGTCTAAGATTTCAATAGAGCAACAACGTCGAGCGGTTGTCAACCACGTACCCGTGAGGAGTGGTTCAATCTCTTGCATTCATCATGTAGGAATGTTATCGAAAGAACCTTTGGTGTTTGGAAAGAGCGATTCCTCATACTTGTTAGGATGCCAGAATACCACATCGATACCCAAATTAGAATAGTATTCGTGACCATGGGTATCCATAATTTCTTGCGCAAATGTCGAGTTCCAAATCCAGCATTTGTGGTTGCTAATGCCCCCGATTACATTCCTAGAGAGCCGAATGATTCCTTTCCTATTTACGATACAGATGAATATGATGACACACCTAATGAACGTATCATGTGGGAGCAATTCCAGGAAAGCATCACAAATGAGATATGCGGATCTTAAAGTCACCCATCGTGGGAGTACTAATAACAATGAATTAGCGAGTGCTTGGCTCTAATAGTGTTGTAGAGGTCCACGGCCTCAATTGCATGTGTCTGTATTATGTAGCTTGGTGTTGTAGTTGTTTTGATTACCGTTACTTCATCTATGCAACTCTTCCCGTGGGTTTTTTTTTTTTCAATATGTATATATATGTATTTTCTTGTTGTTATTGCGCATCCACGTCTTTACCCTGCTCACAAAATCAAAATCACATTTCAATGTGTGTACCAATAATGGCATAATTGGGCCCCATTCATTCTAACAAAAGCAATTCCAATGGATTTGACATCTGTATGCGGTTTATATATATATATATATGTATATTCTTGGCTCTTTGTGCGTCCACATGTCTTCACTCCAGTCAAAAAAGCGAAATCACATTTTAAGGAAAACTTGTGTACAAATAATGGAACAAAAAGGGCCCGACTTGTTAGATTTGAAATGAAGCCCTTAAATTCAAAAGAAATCTATCCCATTTTTTCTTGCAAGAAAACGTATGACCCATTGCCACGTGTAAGATTTTGATATATTTCAATATAGTAATTATTGGCCAATCATGCCAGTTTATAATACAAGAATTTATAAATTTTGCCAAACGGACCTAGAAAAATTTTAGCATTGGTCCCCATATTAATATCCTATTTAGCAAGTTGATTATCAACGTCTTTCATATTTTCTTTTATTTATGTCACTAGTATATCGTACTGCAGAAGTCCCATCCTGGTACGTTATGACACAACATAGACCACGTACGTCACATGGTCCATGTGGTGTCATAACGTACTATATATCGGGCGCCAGATCAACTTCATGTAATATAGTGAGTGTCAGACTGTAAGAATGAAATGGAAAAGAATTAGAAGATGATTTTGAAGACAAAGAGATGAATCAAGGAGAGTGAAGTATGACGTACATACATGAGCCCCCAGTAATTGGTGATCGGGCTCCAAGCTCCAAATTCGGAGCCCAATCTATTTCTATAGCCGGACCGAGAGAAACATAGAAAAGTTAGGGGGGAAAATGGTTTAATTTCACAAATGGTCCCCAATCTTTACACTTTCTATCAGTTAGATCTCTAATCCTTTTTTTCAATGTTGCAAGTCCCTAATCTTTTATAAATTCACTCATAAACTCCTTTATGATAATTTTGCCCCTTAACTTTTAAATAAATACAAAAATAAAGTATGAAAAATAAGAAAGATAAAAAGGAAACCTAACTACCTACCTATATTACCTCTATCGCTAACATGACTAAAAATAACAAATACCTGCTGCACTACTTTTCCTTTTTTTTTTCTAGGGTGGGGGGTTACTTTTACTTTTTTCTATAACTTTTGACAACAAAGGATGAACAAGTAGCAAAATTGTGAGTATCCTCTTTTGTGACTACAACTGACTTATACAATTTGTCATTTACATACACTAAGTTGGAATGTGTTTGAGTAACTAAGTAATTAGGGCGGAAAGAAAATAAAATGAAAATAATTTCTTTCCACCATACTGCCTAGTTACCCACTCACATTCTAACTCAACGTAAATGACAAATTCTGATAGTCATTTCCAGTAGCAAAAAATAAGGCTCACAATTTTGCTATTTCTTCCTCCCTTTTGTGTCTAAAATGACAAGAAAAGGTTCCCCAAAAAGGAAAATGAAGCAAATATTTGTCATTTTCGATTATATTAGAGATAGAGATAGAATGGGTAGTTAATTAGATAGGTAGATAAAATTTTATTTTCCTTTTTATTTTTATTGTTTTACTATTTTTCAAAATTATTTTTTTTTTAAAATTAGGGCAAAGATGCTAGAAACGATCTTATGAGTGAATTTATGAAAGATTGGGGACCTATGTTATTGAAAAAAAAGTTAGAGACCCAACTGATAGAAAGTGTAAAGGTGGGAGACCATTTGGGGAATTAACCCAAAAAAACTATGAATGTAGATATTATTATTATTATTATTATTATTATTATTATTATTATTATTATTATTATGAAAACTAATCTAAGCATAAGGTTTTATGAGTACAATAGTCATTCACTAATTACATAATTATACATTAACACTCCTTTGAATAACTATTCTATACAATAGTTATCTTATTAAAAACCTCGTTTGGGTAAAACCAAATAGGAAAAAACCTATCAGACTAAAGAGAAAAAGGGTACAACAAATTCTAATTAACTTTGTATCGTCTAAGTACCGCATCATCAAAACCTTGCCAAAAAACCCCGTGGGACAAAAAATTAGTCAAAAGAAAAGAGTACAATTGCTCTGCTAACTTTAATCAGCAATAGTTCTAGTATTTAACCATCCATATCTCTCCATTATCTTCAATATGTTGAAATATATTCTACTTCAGACAGTATGAATTCTTTAGGAATATTATATTGAAGGTCAATGTCTTGTACGCCATAGACATTTATATAGAGAATATGTTGCACGAAAATCTCACAAGGAAAAAACCCTGTGAGAGAAAATGCAAGTGAAGGAAAAATAGTATGTTATTCTTTAGATATGTCATCAATATTGGCTCATTAAAAACCTTACTATGAGAGCCCATTGAGACAAAATCTCAATCAAAGAAAAAGGAGTATAACGCGTATCCCTTCGTATTAACTAGCAACATATACAAAAACCTTCAGTTTTTTTATATGTTTTAAGCATATCAAATCTTTCATGGGTTTCATCATATTCGAATGAAACTTAAGGTTTCAATCATATCTACCACATATTTAATGCTATTTCAGCATAAGTACTTTTTTTTTTTATTATTGTCATTGTAACAATTTGGAAGATTGTTTCACTCTATTTTGGCCAATATTATGTGTCAATAATATTTGATTTGATGAAATTTAGTCACATCCTCGTTATTTATTGAGCTCACAAGCACGTGTAATAGAATTTTATTTCTTATCAATTCTATCTAATCCCATTATAGACATAACATATTGAGATCTCTTTATTTTAATAATTTTAGGTAGCTGAACCTCTTCAATGATTTTCTAATTAGTTATGTCTGTAAAGTCTTCTATAGTATATGCTTCAATAGGACCATCATGATTTTTTGCTCCATTTTTGTTTTGAGGATATTTTGGAATTGATTATAGTCTTGCTTCAGGCATGTCATTAATAAGCTCTTATAAGATTTCATATCATTCCAAGTTGAAGCATTTAAACTGAGTATATACTATTCGTAACCATGAAGTTAGTAACCTAAAATGCAAACTATCTTGTAAAATTCAGGTTTGCATTGTACCGTACGAGGATTACAATCATACATTTCTTGTATTTTTTACCAACTATTAATTCATTCCCCTAATGTTGAGAAAGACTGATTAAAAAGTTGGCAAATCATGCCACAGAATATATATCATCCTTTAACAATGAAAAATAAATTCTATGAATTAGGAGTCCAACCCAAACATTGCATTCTCATATTCCAACAAATCTATTTAAGTGGATGTAGTAGGATGACTATACATGTTGTAGTTATCAACTTTAGATGGAGGCATCTGACTATGTGCCAAATATAGGCAATATCATAAGTAATTTTGCATGTCATAATGCTACAAGCAAAATAGCAGTTTCATTTAAATAAAAAAGATTGTTCTCCGTAAATATAATGATATAGCAAGTGACATTAGGCATATTAATTTTTTTTTTGCAAAAGCATAGGTAATCAAATATCCCAATTAAAATATAAATCATTAATGATTTTAGGATGAAATGTGCTAGTAAAACAAAATTGTCTTTATTTTGATATTTGAAACTTTGCTCGTAATCAACCATTCGAGTAAGTAATCTCGTGCATTTCAAGTTTTGAGTTATATCTCACATGTGACATTTAGAAGATCCAAATCATAACTATTCTAGATTGTCTACATATTGGGTGAGTGGCCTAACAAGGTTCGCTCTAAATATTTTCCAGATACATTTGGAATCCAGTTCAAAATTTAGCTATAGATGATTTTGTAATCAATTTGCTTGAGAAGATACACCGCATGAGCATACTTTAAGTGGAAGAATCTTTCAGTCTTCACATGATTCTCGATAATTTCATCATTAACAAATTGGGACAGTCTAATTAGCTAGTCATGCCAAATAATAAAATTTTCACATTATTGAACTTTCAGTCTAATACAACAAGTATTTCTATAACGAGTATTTCTATACTTGAACAGTACAACAAAAAAAATTATTAAGCAAGAGATATCAGACTTTCGACCAAAGACAAACTAGAAGGACGAATACCAATGATAGGCTATTGGCTTTATATAAACCAATGTTGTACGTAGTGTTGATGCCAAATTTAGCTTTTGACTCAACAAACAAGATTTATATTTACGGGAAATACAGAGAAAGCCAAGGATGTTTGTGATAAACGGAAGAGTATAATGTGTAGAAGACAAGAAGAATGAGGTTTTGGGTGTCGAACCCTTTCCCATTTCTGTTTGCCTCTATTTATAGTGTACATGTGCCCTTTGCTTGGGAGTGATGATTACTAGCATTTAATGTGACCCTACGTGAATGACATAAGATTAGACCCTCACTTTTTGACTATCGGTTATCTAAACTGTGTATGGGACAAGTAACCTCCACATTGCATTTAATGCTGGGTCCCATCAGCCATAAAGGATAAGGTTCTTCTCGTGGGCTCTCAAGCTTTTGCGGAGTTGGCATGCTTGTTGCACTAGCCGCGAGCTCGCTGGCGAGGTGCCTATTTGTCTTGAGCCGCGGGAGTGAGGGAATATGGCTGTCCGTAAGGTTGCTAAATTAAGTCACTAGATCTTGTGGCCGCTGGGTCGCTAGGTCGCTGGGATAGGTGAGGCGCTTTGGGCCTGCTCTCAAGACCTAGTGACCGTTGACCTCTGTTGACCTTTGACCTGTGTTGACTTTCTACGACTTGGTAGATACAAAATGCCTCCTCAAGGTCGTTGTTCATAGAACTCAGGGTTAACGGCCTTAAAGATTGCCGTTGATTATCTTTGCACATTTTGGCGTCTGAAATTCGACCCTTTGAATTTCAGAATAGGTTTGCTTTTCCACGTGGCTGCCATTCAGTGGAGTCGCGTATTCTAGGGAACCTGCAGGTAGTAATCATTAATTTGATTGGAGTCTTTTCGCTTTTCAAGGCAACACATAGCCTTCACGCTGCATCCTCCATTTTCTTATTTAAACTCCTCTCTCCTCTCATGTCTCACCTTCCATCTCTCGTTTTATCTGGCTAAGAGTCTCTCCTTGCTTCAACATTGTTTTTCGTTAAAAAACATCCAGAGATTCTTGCTTTTCAAGGTAATTTTTCTCTAACGTCTTTAAGTCCCCTAGGTAGTTCTTCTTTGAGACAATCAAAATGACAAGAGAAGGAGATGAGGTTTCGCGGATAAGTGACGAATGTTCTGGAGGGAAAAAAGTAGAGGCGAAGGCAAGTTCAAGTAGACGGCCTCAAGCGGCGGTGCCCCCAGAAGAAGATTTACAATGGGCGACTAAGGATATCCCCTTGCTAGTGATTGACGTGGATTTGCGTTCCGTCCACGACCATTGTAACGTGCCAGATGACGTCGCTTTCTAGGTACCCTATAAGGGAGAAAAAGCCTTCAATCCTCTGAGGGGATGTGTGGCTGTAAACACAAAGATGCTTGATGCCGGGTTCATGGTTCCTCTTCCCAGACATGTGACTAGACTATTGCAGTTTTGGGGGGTTGTCCCCTCTCAGATCCTGCCAACCAGGTGGAGGACCATCATAGAAGTCTTTTCCCTCTGGCAGTGCAGGGGCTGGGACCTAAGGATTTCGATTCTTACTACGTGTTGAAATCCTCACCCTCTGGAGGTAAAGGCTGGTACTATGTGTCAGCTCGCCCAAAATCAGGAAGCCAGCGACTTTGGGGCAACCTGGTGAAGGGGATTTGGGAGTCTGTCTCTGATTGGAAAGAGAGTTGGTTCTGGATAGTAGGCAACTGGAGGACCCCACTGAGCCCGGATCATCAGGATACAAATGTGGCGATGAACTTCATGAAAATCAGTGAGTAGTTGTCAATAAGTGTTTCTTTGGGGCCGTTGAGCTAATACTTAAAATTTTCCCTTTCTGTTTCAGGACAAGATAAGCCACAATTGATATCTCCGTCTTTCAAGAAGCGAGCTAAAGAGGTCGCTGATTTGGAAGAAAAAGATCACCACGCCAAGGACCTTACCAGGGAGGATTCTCTAATTGAGGCCGGGTTATGCCTAGGTTAGAACGTTGCACTAGTGCCTCTCCTTCCAGTAAGTAGAAATTATATGGCGAGCTTATTTTCGATTGCCTGGCGGCTTGACACTAATATTTTTTCTTTTGTCTTCAGGCAAGAAGGTTCACCGGGAAAGAGCTTAGGAAATGAGGTTGTTCGAGGAAGTTAATGCCACGCTGGAGAAAAAAAGAGCTGAGGAAACGCCAGAGAGAGAAAGTGGCCGGCAAGAAGGTCGCGCCAGTTACTAATCTAGTGGTAGCGGACCCTCCGGCGAAGCGCCAAAGAGTTGAACTTCCCCCTACTCCTCTAGGCTCTTCTTCTAATTCATTGCCCCCTGTTTTGGCGTTAAGCGTCGAGGAGTTATCGACCCAAGAGAGGGGGACCTTGGATCTGCTTATAGACGATTTGTTCCTCCCCGTTCAACAAAATCAGCGAGCTACCCTGGAGAAACTTAAAGACAAGAGATCCAAGGCTTTGCTCCGTTTTAATCTTGCCAAAAGGCCATTCGAGAAGCTGGTGGAGGGATTGTCGGGGAATGTCATTGACGCCATGAGCGACATGGTTAGGAGTTGGTCAAAAAAATGGGATAAATATGCGACCTCCATGTCCCTCCTCGAGATTCATTAGGCGAGTGCAGTCATGCGGGCCATTAGGCCATTTTGGACCAGCACGCTGAGGCTCTTCTTCCCAGGGTCATCAGTGACACCAAAAAATGACCCAGCAGGCAGGTGAGGCTGCCAAGGCGAAGGAGGAGGCTGAGCTGGCCCTGAAGGAGAAAGAGAAGGACCTTGCCATTTCCAAGGATGAGGCCGCTATGCTGAGGAATGAGTTGAAGGCCTCTAGGAAGAAGATTGAGGGGCTAGAAAGCACACTGGTGACCGAGAGGTCAAATGACGAGTAGGCCCTTAAGGAGGCGGAGAGTAGGGCCGCACCTGAGGAGTTGGTCAGCTGTAAGGAGGCGGTGGCCAGGTACAAGGCCTTGGAGGAGTTCATGCATGCCAATGCGAGACTGTACTATGAGACGGCCAAGGAACTTTTTGGAGAGATCTAGAAATCTTGGCCTGAATACGACCTGGCTTTCCTCCAGGAGCAGGTAGCCAAACTCAAGCAAGATTGCGGCTACGAAAGCTAGGATGACGAGGACGTTGAGGCCATCGCTTCTGCTGGTGAGGAGGTTGAGGTTCCTGCCCCAGAAGACCAGACCTGAAGTCCTTCCCCTTTTGTCTTTAAGCTTGTATTGTAAATCCTTCATATGAATCAAGAAGATTTTTTTCACACAGCTGTCTGTCTGTTCGAATAACTTTGTCGCTTTTTATTTCTCACACTTACTTGCACAATCCTCAAACCAAAGTTCTAGGACGCTTAACCAGAAGCTCACTCTTGTTTAGGTCATAGAAAATGGTTTCAAGTGAAGGTGCGTGCAAGTGTCAGGCCGCTAAATTAGAAGTCGATTCTAGTTTTAGTCATGTGACCGATAATCTCAAGTGTTAGATTGCTAGCCAAGGGCTTGCCTCAACTTTGTTTGTGGACCCTTGGACTTGGATGTGAGGTCACTGACTGACAAGCCAAATCTTTTTAGACAAGTGTTAGGTTGTTGGTAGGAAGTTTGTTCCTGCCTAGATCACGTACCCTTACTCAGTCATAGATTTACCTTGTATAAGGCCGTGGAGAAGTAAGGATGTAAGTATTAAACAAACTAGACAGTCATTAGAAACATATGGTTTTAGAGTTGATACCCGGCTATTGATAATACTTCTTCAGATGCTCCAGGTTCCAAGGGTGCATTAATTCGCTCCCATGCATGTCCTCAAGCTCGTAAGCCCCGTTTGATAGGACTCGCTTGACTCGATAGGGACCTTCCCAGCTGGGAGTAGTCGCTTGTCGATTGCGCCAAAATAATAATCAATTTCCTTACTCAAGATTAAACAAAATTGTGGTAACGGAGTAAGGGTCGAACCCACAGAGAACAGTGAATGAATCAAGCAATTAAATGTTAACTAGAGATTGTGGGGTTTTGAGTTGAATTATTAATAGACTAATTTGAAAGCTAGTAAAAAATGCAACTAATAAATTGATTAGATAAGATTAATGAAGGGAGACACCTAATTCTTGGTTCAATTGAGTCCAGACTAATAATTCTCAAGCTCTTGAAATGTACTTCTAGCATGCAATTGGGAATTCCAACCCTAGGTATTGATAGGCTCCAATGACCCAAATTTTTTCCTTAAGAATAAATAATTCAAACAAGTTCTTGAATTAGGTTAGTGGCCTTAGACAATCTGGAATGAGCTCTCTAAATTTAATGCAAAGCCAATGTGTGGAACAAGAAAAATAGGTTAGACTAATACACAAAATCGCAAGCTCGTTTTTTAATATTAGGTTGTGCTAACCCTAGCAATTAAAATCACTAGTTGCTACGAACGAATAAGGGGAAACAACATTTACGTATTGAATACCTAATTCTAGCAATAGACAAATAGATGCATCAATCAAAGGGCCATTTCGAAAGGAAAACACCGAATTACCATATACTTGAATGATAGATTATCACAACAATCCCAAATATCAATGCTAGAAATAACATTAAGAAAAGAGCTAAAAGAAAAACAAATCTGTAGACATCAACGTCCCCTCGAACTAGGTAGAAGAGGCCTTAGCCTTGCATGCTCACGTCGATCTAAAACGTTGAATTTTCGATATTCAATCCTCTTGTGTTTCTCCAAAATTCTTCTCTAGGTTGTGTGTCTTTTTTTCCACGATCTATTCCTCTTTTATAGTCACTAGGAAAGCCTTAAAACTCCCCCCAAAAATTGTGCATAAAGCTGGGCCGAAAAGGGAGTCCAAATCGGGATGGATTTCCGCGCATAGGGGAGGGCGGCCGCCCTCAGCCATCAGGGCGCCCGCCCTCCCTCTTCTGTTAAAATTTCTGGCTTTCTGCACATACAGGGCGGGTGCACTGCCAAGCAGGGCGTCCGCCCTGCCTTCTCTGACATTGAGGGGCCCTTCTGGCAATTTTCATCTTTTTATTTCCTTTCTTTTCAGTCCTCCAAGTTCCCTTGGCTAAGACTTTGGTCCCCGAGTTCGAAAATCTTTGCAAAGTACGTCCAAACTCGGTTTTCTTTACTTTCTACTTGGTCCTGTTCCAGATGAACAAACTAATCACAGGCAACTATTTTAAGGTATTAAAACACATCATAAAGCATCAATGTGGACAAATTAAACAAGATAATAAAACACCTATCAAATTCCCTTACTTAATCTGTTGTTCATCCTCAAACAACCCAAAAATAAGACAGAAAACACAAACACGTATATTGGACCCTGCTGGACACACACAAGGTAGACAACTCATCATCCTAGCCATGGAAATCCAAAGTAGCTCGCCTAATAAAAAGTCTCCCACGCGATGCAAGATTTTAAGAATTTTTCTATTTGTTTCTTTTTCAACAAGTAAGCGTTAACCCTTTAAAACTCATAAAATATAATGAACAAGGGTACTCAAGCAACCTTTAGAAATACGTACCACAACTTTTACCTAGAATGGTATAGTCTGAACCGGCCGACCCTCACAGATAAATTCACTCTTCGCTCAAGTGTTTAGAGGTTAAGTGTTTACGCTTCAGATTCTATCCAATAGGAGATTCCTACCATAGGCTTGCAAGATTTCTCATTCTCCACCACTTATGTGCACACTCATAATACAAATCAAAAGTTCTTTTAAGGGTTGTAATAGGGCTAAGGGCTAAGAAGGGGAAAATTTAGAAAGTGAGGCTAATGGACCATTGGAACTAGTGGAACCCAAAATTCATATCATTCAAGCACACGTTTCAAGTGAAACCACTACTTCCCCATTCTTGCAACACATTTAGCATCACCCATTCAATCACAGCATACCCAACCTTCAAAATTTCTCAAGCCCTTGTTTCAAAAAGGGACAACTCTTTATTTCAATTTTTTTTCAAATTTTCCCAATAACGTTTTTATTCATTTCTCTTTTTTTTAATTTTCATTTTTTTCTACTTCTATCCTTTTTCATCATTGCTTCTTGTTTTTTTTCTCATCTGCTTTCTCATCACTTCTTTTTACACAGTTATTCTCTCCTTTTTTTCATCAATTTTTTCATTTTGTCACATAACCAACCACTCTAGGCTGCATAAAGCTAGATTCTCATCTCATCACGACCTCATCAATAATGTACAACTCCCCTACACCTACTTCTTATCCACCCTCAAACAACAAAAGCAATCATACCACTAGTCCATTGGTAAGGTAAGGATATATTGTTTCGGCTTAAGACTAGAATTAAGGGGCTTAAAGAAATAAAAATAGGCAACAAGGCTCAAATGGGTTGCGCGAAAAGAAATTCATTAATAAGGTCTACTTTTTGGCCAAAAGTGGGCTAATGAAGAAATAGTGCCTTAATTATATTCATGTAACGCATGTACAGTGCAGCCTAAAAGAGAAAAAAGTAAGTCCTAGAGAAATCAACCTATGGAAGAATACCACACAAAAACAGAGAAAGTGAGACTGATATAGATGTGTCAGCCTAAGGCTCAAAAATCTCACCAGGTTAAACTTAGTCAACCTAATCCAGTCATAACCAATTCCAGGCAGAGCCAAAAAAAAAAAGGCATGAGATCACGTATTCAATCGTGTTATGAATCTCTCCAGGCTAAAGCAAACTGTTTTATCTATTTTTTTTGTTTTCTTCTTTACCCCCGCACTACGTAAGTTCCTAATTCCAACTAAGCTACAATTATTTTAAAGAAATTAACAAGCTGCCCCCTTATGCACAACCAGGATTCACCAAACATCCACAATAACTGAAATTAAACGAACACAATTACTTTACACTTAAACACATTACACTAACATAATTAAAAAAATTCGAAAACACAAAAATAAACTGAACCAAGGAACACATAAAATTCAGTAACGAGATAAAATGCCTTCCCCCCACACTTAAACTCTACATTGTCCTCAATGTAGAACCAAACATAATAAATTCAAAGGGAAAATATTAGGAACTCCCTAGTGGCGCATCGGCGGGTGAGTCGGTATCATTGTCCTGTTGGCCAGACGGAGCTGAAGTAGAGCCACTGCGCTCAGCTTGAAGCTGGTGAATGGCAGCCCATAGATTGCGATTGTTGTCCTATAGCCTCTGATTATCTTCACGACTGGCAGAAATTTGAGGATTCATATTTTGCAAGAGGCTCAACACTTTTTGCTGAAATGGGGCGTCGCCACTAGACTCGCCCAGTCCTGATGGTATTGCTGGAGCTGTTTGATCTGTCTGACCAGTTTTACGTTTCTTCTTCGAGATGTGCACCAGCGCATTCTCTCTGGAAGCCTTAAAAATAGGGTCGTCATGTTTAAGATTTTCCTCATGTGCCCGACGCACCCCTGCTTGTGCACACATTCGTGTGATCAGACACGGGAAATGAAGCCTTTTGCTTGGATGCTTTTGTATCCCCCACTCCTTTATCTGTTCATAAATATGGCGTCCCAAATCAGTCTTCAACCCGAGCCATAAGTGATATAGTAAACAAATTATGCAGGTACTAGGCCGCGTCATGTAAGTCCCCGTTGCTATAATAATTCTTTTTCACCACAAGTGTCTGGTCATCCAAACCGATAATGAACCGAATTGCATCGTCCTCCGTACCCTCTTCCGGTTCATATTTATAGTAGATTGTATCGGTGGGGTCCAAGCCAAGATATGTATCGATGATTTCTTTGCTGAACGGGACCCATCGATTATAAACTTTGGTTTGATGGGCATTTCGGGAGTTTTCATTGTCAATGTCAATGTTGAAATTCTTGTAAAATTCTTGAATTAATCTTGTATTTCCCCTTGGAAGTTCAGTTACATATCTTGTCCATCCATTTTGCTCAATGACTTCACGAAGGGCGTGATCCGGGAATTGTTCTAGTAGTACATGCCGTTCCTTAATTACTTACATGGATGCCTATTCATTGTCTTGAATGACTTTCTTGCCTTTACTTGATGAAGAAGAGGAGGCCATTCAAAGCTTCAAATAAATGCAAAAGATCTACAAGTAAGAATAATGCAATTAGCTTATGTAGAGATGAATGAAGTTTTAGGCTTTCGAAAATAATCACAATACTAAACCAAGCCATGTTAATTGCTTCAAACATCAAGGCAATGTCTAAGTTCATTGGGGCATTCGATCAAACACTTGGTGTGTAATTTTCCGGTAAGAGTGAAAGTGTGCAAAATCTTTAAGCATTCTTCAAGGAAAACAAGCATCATAGTCATAACAATACTCCCTAGGCACAAGCATACAAGAAAAGAGCAAGAACCATCAAAAAATTCGTCCTACCATTGGCACCAAATCAAGATGGGTGAGTAGAGAGGAACTTACTATGATAATAGGTTAAAATAAACCCCAAAAGCTTTTTGAATCCCCAATGGATGAGCATTAAATGTTGAAGATTCCCTTTTCTTTCAAGCAATTGAGTTAAGTGAAATGGGGGTTAGGGTTCTTAGATAGAAGAGGAGAATTTGAAAGAAATAATGAAGGGAAGAAGTGAAAGGGGGAAGGGGGGAGGCTCTATTTCGGGTCTTTGAAATTAGGGAAAAAATGCAAAAATATTTTTTTTGTTTTTTTCCCCTCTCGTGCCTAGTGCAGGCACACCATGCTAGCAGGATGTTAGCCCTGGGCATTCTGCTGGACTACGTTAACAAGGGGGCGAGTGCCCTGCGTAATCAGGGCGCGCGCCCTGGCTTCTCTGTTTCTCTCTTTTTTTTTTTTTTTTGAGGCGGAACTGGGGTGCGGGTGCACTGCCAAGTAGGGCGCCCGCCCTGGGTGTTCTGCCCCAGTTCGTGAAATTTTCTTTTAAAGGAAATAAAATCACGAAATCCCTTCCCCCTCACACACAAACCAAAGATTTTAACATGCAAGGTTAGATAAAAAGAATAAAAATAAAAATACAACTGACCAAGCTACGAAAAATAATAAAAGAAGGGAAAGAATACTCTCTCTTAGGTTGCCTTCCAAGTAGCTCTTTTGTTTAATGTCGTTGGCTAGACGATGTTTCCACTGTGGTTAGGTTCCGAGTTTTTGATCCTCTAAAATGATTTCCTCAATGTTACAGACCTGAAAACCTTTATAATATGGCTTGAGTCGATGGCCATTGACTTTGAATATCTTGTCTATCCTCAAGCTTTTTATTTCCATTACACCATGAGAAAAGACTTGAATTACAACAAATGGACCAACCCAACAAGAATGCAATTAACCTGGGAAGAGCTTGAGCCGAGACTGATATAGCAGGACTTTTTGTCTTACTTCAAAGCTTTTTCTCGAGATCATTCGGTCATGTAACGATTTGGTTCTTTCTTTGTAGATCATGGCATTCTGATCTGCCTCATTCCTCAATTCTTCAAACTTTTGCAATTGGAGCTTTCTATGTGTTCCCGCTACTTCGAAATCCACATTGCATTACTTTATTGCCAAATAGGCTTTGTGCTCAATTTCCATTGGTAGATGACAAGGCTTACCAAACACCAAACGGTAAGGAGATATCTTGATTGGTGTCTTATGAGCCGTCCTATAAGCCCATAGTGCATCTTCCAACCTCAAACTCCAATCCTTCCTGTTAGGTCCGTCTTCTCCAAAATAGACTTGATTTTTCTTTTTGACACCTTGGCTTGACCACTCATTTGAGGGTGATAAGATGTTGATATTCTATGTAGCATCCCATATTTCTTGAGCAATGCTTCTATCAATCTATTGCAGAAGTGAGTTCCCCTATCACTGATAATAGCTCTTGGCACTCCAAACCTATTAAAGATGTTATATTTGACAAAATCTGCAACAACCTTAGAATCATTAGTCCTGGTGGCCTTTGCTTCCACCTATTTGGATAGATAATCTACTGCCAGGAGAATGTATGTATGTCCATAAGATGTACGGAATGGTCCAATAAAATCAATACCCCAGACATCTAAGATTTCACAAATAAGAATAGGGTTCTCGGGCATTTGATCTCTTTGGGAAATTTTACCTGTTCTCTGGCAATTATCACAAGCTTTGCAGAACATGTATGCATCTTTAAGTAAGGTTGGCCAAGCGAAGCTACTTTCTAACACCTTTTGGGCTGTTCTTCTTGGACCAAAATGTCCTCCACAGGCATAAGAATGACAAAAAGTCAAAATTGACTGAAATTCAGTTTCAGGGACGCACCTTATTATTTGATTAGCACATTTTTTCCAAAGATAGGGGTCATCCCAGATGTAATGCTTTGCATCACTCTTAAGCTTGTCCCTTTTTCCCTTAGCCCATCCCACAGGTAGTAGTTTTGTTGCCAAGTAGTTTTCCAAATCCGCATACCAAAGGGTTCCCACACCCACTACAAGCAAGCTTTCATCCAGGAAGGCTTCTTTGATTGGTGTGCTATCTTCTTCTCGGATTACCCAACTAAAGAGATCTGCTACAACGTTCTCCGCTCCTATTTTATCCTTGATCTCCAAATCAAATTCTTGGAGAAGGAGAATCCATTTTATTAGCCTTGGTTTTGCTCCTTCTTTGATAGTAGATGCTTCAAAGCTGCATGATCAGTAACAATTACTTTAGTGCCCAATAAATACGAGCAAAATTTTTCTAAAGCAAAAACAACTGATAAAAGCTCTTTTTCTGTCGTGGTGTAGTTGGCTTGTGCAGCATTCAAAGTCCTGGAGGCATGGTAGATCACATGAGCTACTTTTCCAACCTGTTGACCTAGAACTGCCCCTACAGCATAATCATTGGCATCATACATTAATTCGAACAGGAGGTTCCAATCCGGGGGTTGAATTATTGGAGGAGAAGTTACTAGCTCTTTTAATTTATCGAACGCCCACTTGCACTGCTCATTGAACTCAAAGGCCATGTCTTTTTGCAATAAGCTACACAAAGGTGAAGCTATCTTTGAAAAATCTTTGATAAACCTACGATAAAATCCTGCATGTCCAAGAAAAGATCTAACATCCCGCACATTGATAGGGTAAGGTAAAGCAGAAATTAAATCTACCTTAAATTTATCAACTTCAATTCCATTACTTGACACCACATGGCCTAAAACTATACTTTGTTCCACATTTTTCCCAATTAAGAACCAGGTTAGTCTCGATATTTCTTTTTAGAATCAACATTAAATTACCTAGACAGTCATGAAATGAGTCACTCTAAATACTAAAATCATCCATAAAAATTTCAATGATGCTGTCAATATATTCAGAAAATATACTTATCATACACCTTTGGAATGTAGCAGGGGCGTTACACAATCCAAAAGGCATTCTACGAAAAGCAAACGCACTGAATGGGTAGGGAAAAGTGGTTTTCTCCTAATCTTCAGGTGCTATGGAAATTTGAAAATAACCTGAAAAGCCATCTAAAAAGCGATAATAAGAATGTCCAGTTAACTTTTCAAGCATTTGATCAATAAAAGGAAGGGGAAGTGGTCCTTTCGGGTTCCAGAATTTATTTTTCTATAGTCAATACATACCCACCACCCATTTTGCACCCGCGTAGGAACCAACTCACCATCTTGATTTTCCATGACTGTCACACCTAATTCTTAGGCACAACCTGAACGGGGCTTACTCACTTACTGTTAGAAATAAGGTAAATCACCCTGACCTCTAAGAGCTTCAAAATCTCCTTTTTCACAACTTCCATCATTGGGGGATTTAAACTCCTTTGAGCCTGCCTTGTGGGTTTTACATCTTCTTCAAGCAATATTCGGTGCATACAAATAGAAGGGCTTATCCCTTTTATGTCAGTTATGGTCCACTCGATTGCTCCTTTGTAATCTTTCAAGACACGCGCTAGTTTCTCTTCTTGCTCTGGTGTCAATTTGGATGAGATGATCACTGGGAATATGTCTTTTTCTCCAAGATAGACATACTTCAAGTGACCCAGCAATGACTTTAATTCTAGAGTGGGGGCCTGCATAACAGAAGGTAGCAACCTATTAGTAGATTATGGCAATTGAATAGTACGAATTGCATACATTTTGGGCACCGGTTGTAAAGAATATAGGGCCGCCACCGTCTCTTCTAATTCTTGGATGAATGCCAACTCTCTCTCTGTTCCCATCTCAAGATCCTAGGTCAGAGCTACTTCTAATGTAACTTAACTGAAATGTTTCTTGCACAAGGGGATCAGTAATATCAATTGCAAAGACAGAGCATGCATCTTTAGGGTGTTTCAAGGCATCATATATATTAAAATGGATTACTTCCCCCATCAAATTCCATGGTGAGTGTTCCCCTGCTCACATCTATCTTAGTTTGTGAAGTGTAAAAAAAGGGTCGTCCCAACAAGATAGGTATGGAACTAGGGGTAGTCTCATCATTCATGTCAAGAACATAAAAGTCTGCGGGAAAACTAAACCATTTACTTGAACTAGCACATCCTCAACTACTCCCTCTGGATAAGCGTTAGTCCTATCACCTAATTGAATCATGACATTTGTTTCCTTTAACTGATTTAGATTTAGAGAGGCATAAATAAAACGAAGCATGACATTAATGGATGCTCCTAAATCTATCAAAGCTTTTTCAATTTTTGTCCCACCTATTCTACAAGGAATGATAAACATACCTGGGTCCTTACATTTTGGAGATAGCTTTTTTTGAAACACAGTTGAGATAGTTTCCCCCATCTTGATCTTTTCATCCCCTCTGAGTCTCCGCTTGTTGGTGTACTAGTCCTTGAGAAACTTTGCATACCTTGGCACTTGTTTGATTGCATCCAACAATGAGATGTTCACTTCAACCTTCTTGAATGTCTCCAAGATTTCCTTTTCCTTATCCTCTTTATTTGATTTGGCTAACCTGCTAGGAAAGGGAGGGAGAGTTGATTGAACATCAATAGAAGGGATGGGATTTACCTGTGGGCTCAATGCTTCTACTCCTTCTTTTTCAATGCCCCTCTTGATAGCATCTTCACTACCATTTGCAAGCTTCACCTATTTAGGACTCTCAACCTCTTTTCTACTCCTCAATGTCATTACACTTACATTTTTGGGGTTCACTTCGGGTTGAGATGGTAGTTTACCCCCTGATTGAGCCTCCAAATGGTTTATGGCAGTTGCCATCTGACTTATCTGATTTTTCAGGTTTTGGATGCTTGACTTGGTATCTTGTTGGAACTATAAAGTGTTAGAAGCCAAAGTTTTAACCATATCTTCTAACGACATACCTGTATTTTGAGGTGGTGGTGGAGGCCTTGGTTAGAATTGCCCTGGTTGCAGGTTTGGAGAGAAGTTTTGGGATTTGTTTCCATAACTGAGGTTAGGATGATCCCTCCATCCAGGATTGTATGTGTTGGAATAGGGATTATACTGCCTATTCTAGAAGGGGGATTTCCTGCAGCCTTGACCTTTTCAGTTTGCTCTTCTTGTAGCATGGGGCATGAATTAGTTGGATGGCCTACGATAGAGCAAATTCCGCATGCTTAAACCTGCTATGCATTCCCTATGGCAAGTTGCCTAACAAGAGAGGTTAATTCAGACAGTTGATGTTCAATAGCAGATGTCTGAACCTCATTTACCCTTCTCACAGATGTGTCCTGATGGAAACCAAATTGTTGGGAATTTTCTGCCATATTGGCGATCAAGGTTCTTGCTGCGTTAGGACTCTTATCCACCAATGCTCCACCACTTACTACATCAATCATACTCCGATCCATTGCAGATAATCCCTCATAGAAGTACTAGATTAGGAGCTGATCGCTTATCTGATGATGTGGGCGACTAGCACAGAGCTTCTTGAAACGCTCCCAATACTCATAGAGGGGCTCTCCTTGCTGTTGTCTAATTCCACATATTTCTTTTCTAATATTCATAGCTTTCGAGGCAGGGAAATATTTTTCTAAGAATACCCTCTTCATTTCGTTCCAAGTAGTGATGGTTGCAGATCGTAAATAATAGAGCCAATCTTTAGCTGCATCTTGCAATGAGAAGGGGAAAGCGCTTAGCTTGATTTTCTCTTCAGTCACACCTGGCGGTTTCATACTAGAGCACACCATATGAAATTCTGTGAGATGTTTGTGAGGGTCCTCACCTGTAAGGCCATGAAAATATGGCAATAAATGAATTAACCCTGATTTTAGTTCAAAAGTTATAGTTTCAGCTAATATAGGGAAAGTAATGCAAAGAGGTTTTGATTAAGGTTTGGAGAAGCCAATTGTGTTAATGTTTGATTGTTGGTGGCCATCGCTTCAGTTGTGGACTTCTTAGCTTCCTTTCTTAGCTTGTCTAAAGTTCTCTTAGGTTTTGGATAAAAAATCAATGGAGATTGATTAGATGATCGGGTTTTAGTCATGCACAATTGGGATTAGTAAGCAATCTATTTTAAACAAATAAACAAAAATAAAACTAATTAACAAAATCACTTAATTCACCGCACCATTCCTCGGCAACGGCGCCAAAAATTTGGTCGCTTGTCGATTGCGCCAAAATAATAATCAATTTCCTTACTCAAGATTAAATAAAATTGTGGTAACGGAGTAAGGGTCGAACCTACAAAGAACAGTGAATGAATCAAGCAATTAAATGTTAACTAGAGATTGGGGGTTTTGAGTTGAAATATTAATAGACTAATTTGAAAGCTAGCTAAAAATGCAACTATTAAATTGATTAGAAAAGATTAATGAAGAGAGACACCTAATTCTTGGTTCAGTTGTGTCCAGACTAATAATTCTCAAGCTCTTGAAACGTACTTCTAGCATGCAATTGGGAATTCCAACCCTAAGTATTGATAGGCTCCAATGACCCGAATTTTTTCCTTAAGTGTAACTAATTCAAACAAGTTCTTGAATTAGGTTAGTGGCCTTGGACAATCTAGAATGAGCTCTCTAACTTTAATGCAAAGCCAATGTGTGGAACAAGAAAAATACGTTAGATTATTACACAAAATCGCAAGCTTATTTTGTAATATTAGGTTGTGATAATGCTAGCAATTAAAATTGCTAGTTGCTACAAATGAATTAGGATAAATAACATTTACGTATTGAATACCTAATTCTAGCAATAGACAAATAGATGCATCAATCAAAGGGCCCTTTTGAAAGGAAAACACCAAATTATCTTATACTTGAATGATAGATTATCACAACAATCCCAAATATCAATACTAGAAATAACACTAAGAAAAGAGCTAAAAGAAAAACAAATCTTTAGACATCAACGTCCCCTCGAACTAGGTAGAAGACGCCTTAGCCTTGCATGCTCACGTCGATCTCAAACTTTGAATCTTCGATCTTCAATCCTCTTGTGTTTCTCCAAAATTCTTCTCTAGATTGTGTGCATTTTTTTCCACCATCTATTCCTCTTTTATAGTCCTTGAGAAAGCCTCAAATCTCCACCCAAAAATTGTGCATAAAGGTGGGCCGAAAGGAGAGTCTAAATCGGGACGGATTTCCGCGCATAGGGAAGGACGGCCACCCTCAGCCATCAGGGCGCCCGCCTTCCTGCTTCTGTTAAAATTTCTGGCTTTCTGCAAGCACCCACCCTGCCTTCTCTGCCACCAAAGGGCCCTTCTGGCATTTTCCATCTTTTTATTTCCTTTCTTTTCAGTCCCCTTGTCTAACACTTTGGTCCCTGAGTTCCAAATTTTTACAAAGTACGTCCAAACTCGGTTTTCTCTACTTTCTACTTGGTCCTGTTCCAGATGAACAAACTAATCACAAGCAACTATTTTAAGGTATTAAAACACATCATAAGGCATCAATATGGAGAAATTAAATGATATAACATCACACCTATCAGGGACCTAAGGTCCCCAATGCCGGCTCCCTAGAGGAGAGGAAGACTTTGCGTAGGCCTAGGTCGCCAACTTCAAAATGGCGGACTCTAACCCTGGCATTGTAGAATTTGGCATATTTCTATTTGTATGTTGCATTTCTAATATCAGCCAATTCCTTTTTTTCATCAATAACATCAAGCTCATTAGCAAGGAGCTCGTTGTTCTCTGCCTCATTGTAATGGGCTACTCTGGAATTAGGGACTTCCAACTCAATGGGGATCATAGCCTCAGCTCCATATATGAGGGAGAAATGAGTTTCCCCAGTCGCAGTTTGGCAGGTCATTTGATAGGACCACAAAACCATTGGGAGCTCTTCGGCCGAGCCTCCCTTCAGAGCTTCTAAATGCCTTTTCAACGTTTTCTTGATGATTTTGTTGACGGCCTCAACCTGTCCATTGGCTTGCGAATGATGGGGCATAGAATAGAAATTTTTTATGCCCAACTCTTCACAAAATGACATGAACCTTACGTTATCAAGTTGCTTTCCGTTGTCCGTGACTATAGCATTTGGGACCCGAATCTGCAAACAATTGATTTCCAGATGAAGCTTGTTGTCTTTTGTTTCGTGATGGTGGCCAAAGCTTCAGCTTCGACCCATTTTGTGAAATAATCAACAGCAATGATGGCGAACTGAGTCCCTCATTTGCCTTTTGGGAGTGGGCCGATGAGATCTATCCTCCACTTGGCAAAGAGCCATGGTCTTGTGATTGAGGTTAACTCTTTCGGATGGCTCCTAATCAGGGGAGTGAATCTTTGACACTTGTTGCAGGCCTTGGCGAAGTCAATCGCGTCTTTTCAAACACTGGGCCAGAAGTATCCCTGCCTTAGGATTTTGTGTGCAAGGGCCAGTTCGCCTGAGTGGTTGCCACAAACTCCAGAATGTACTTCCTCTAAAATAGCTCTCACCTCAGTGGGATTGAGACACCTTAGCAGAGGTCCTGCAAAACTTCTCTTGTATAGCTTTCCATCAATTAGCGAGAATCTGGCGGCCTGATGTCTCAGCTTTTTTGGCCGGGGAGAGGAGGGAGGGGCACTCCCTCATTTAAGAACTGGATGATATGGTCCATCCAGTTGCTTGAGGGCTGACTTCTGCGGTTGCTAGCTCGGCTTTGTCAATGGACGAGGTCACTCGCCAATTAGGATGCTGCTGAGCTCGCTTGCCCCTCTGCTAGTTGCTAGCTTAGCCAAGGCATCTGCATGGCTATTTTCAGCTCTTGGGATTTGCGTGATCTCGAAGTGATCCAGATCATTCATCTCTTCCAACATTCTGCTCTAATATCGGGAGAGCTTTTCACCTTGCACCTCATAGACACCGCTCGTTTGGTTTACTATGAGCTGAGAGTAGCTCTTGATGACTAGCCTTTTGATGCCTATTGATTTTGCCATGCTGACCCCAGCTAAGACTGCTTCGTATTCAGCTTCGTTGTTTGTCACGCCGAAGCCAAACCTAATAGCTTGACAGTAATAATTCCCAATGGGACTGATGATGACGATTCCAGCTCCAAAAGCGTGGTTTGTGGAGGATCCATTGTCGTGTAGTTCCCAAGTCGAAGGTTCTGTGCCATTGAGGTTGGGTTCTGCGGGAGTGAGCTCAGCTATAAAGTCGGCTAGGGCCTGTCCCTTGATAACGGTCCTTGGTTTGTAGTTGATGTCGTACTGGCTGAGCTCTACTGGCCATTTGACCAAGAGACCTGATAGGTCAGGTTTTTGAAGAATCTACCTTAGAGGAGGATTTGTCTGGATATCGATTGTATGCTCAAGGAAGTAAGGCTGGAGCTTCTTGGAAGTGACTACGAGAGCGTAGGAGAGCTTCTCTATGGGAGGGTAACTGAGCTCCGCAACATGTAAAGCATGGCTTACATAATAGACTGGGAGCTGAGACTGTCCTTTGTTCTGACCAAGACCGCGCTGATCGATGATTCTAAAATGGCCAGATATAGACACAACGTTTCCCCTGGTAAAGGTTTGGATAGTAGAGAGGGAGAGGAAATGTGCTCCTTCAACTTGATGAAAGCGACCTGACACTCCTCTGTCCACGCGAACTCTTTTGGTTTCCTGATGGCCTCAAAGAATGGCTTGCATTTGTTCGTAGATCGTGACACAAAAGGACTTAGCACGGCGATCTGTTCTGTGAGGAGCTGAACCTCCTTTACTAATTTGAGAGGCTCCATGTCAAGAATCGCCTTCAATTTTTCTAGGTTCGTCTTGATTCCTTTCTAATTGACTATATATCTTAAAAACTTTCCAGAGGCTACTCCAAAGGAACACTTCTTGGGGTTGAGCTTCATCATGTAAGTTCTGAGGATTTGGAACATTCGGGAGAGGTCCTCGATGTATTGTTCTGCTTGAAGGCTTTTGATGAGCATGTCGTCGATATAAACCTCTATATTTTTTTCCATGCTTCCTTGAACATGGAGTTTACCAGTCGTTGGTAAGTAGCCCTGGCATTTTTCAATTTGAATGGCATCATCTTGTAACAATAGAGCCCCTGGTTAGTAATGAGCAAGGTGTGCTCCTCGTTAGCTGGGTGCATAGGTATTTGGTGATAATCGGAAAAGCATTCATGAAGCTCAACAGCTCGTGACCGGCTGTGGCATCGGCCATCTGGTCGATTCTAGGCAAGGGAAAACTGTCTTTGGGACATGCTTTGTTTAAGTTCGTGAAATTAATACAGATTCTCCATCTCCCATCGCCCTTCTTGACTAGGACTGGATTAGCTACCCACTGAGGATACAATGCTTCCTTTATGAACATGTTCCCCAATAGCTTGTCCACCTCCTTTGCTAAGGCCTCGTACCTTTCACCGTTGAGAGGTCGTCTCTTTTACTTAACATCTTTGGCCTTAGGATCGATATTGAGCTTGTGGCAGGTGTGATTTGGATCGATCCCCTCTATATCCTCTGGCCTTGTGTCACTCAGCTTTATGGTTTCGAGCTCGTCACCCGGGCAAGCTTGTACTCCGGGGTCGCTAACACTTGGGTCAAGGGTGTAAATTTTCAGGAGGGGTTTTTTGCCTATGACGTGTTCCAGGTTGGATTCGGGCGAGGTTGTCTGGCTACTGTGTATGATGGCAGTCTCTTGGTCAGTGGGAAACTCTATGGTGAGGTGGAATATGGAGGTCGTGGTCCTAAGCTCATATAGGATAGGGCATCCAAGTATGACACTGTAACGTGAGGGTGCGTCCACTATGAAGAATTCAGCGAGAATTCTTGTGGTGCCCGTCTCGTCCCCTATTTCAATAGAGAATGTGACCTAATACTTGGCCTCCACTTGATCTCTGGTGAAGCCTTGAAGTTTAGCTCCACAAGGCATGACGGCCTTTTGGTCGATCTCCATTTGTTGGAAGGCGCTCTAATAAATAACGTTCACGGTGCTACCACTATCCACCAAGGTCTTGTGGATCTTAACACTTGCGACTGCCATGGTAATAGTTAGGGTGCTCGCATGGGGGTTAAGCTGGCCGCTGGCATCTGTGTCGCATGGGGAGAAGGAGCTCACTTGAGAGGGGGGAAAGTGCTTCTCAGGGGAGTGATAGCAAATCCGGCCTTTACTCACGGGACCTCGCCTCTATCCATCAGAACCCTTCGTGTCAAGGCCTCCACTACTTAGCATGTGGGCCTCGTTGGGAGGTTGGTTCTGTGTAGCTCGGGCTTCGAGGTCCGCTGGAGGACGAGCTTGCGTGTCCAGCCTTTGGCGATTTGCCATGTGTTCACGCAAGTATCCCCGCCCAATTAGCCACTCGATCTCACGCTTTAGATGCCTGCAATCATCCGTGCTGTGTCCCACGACCCTGTAGTACTTACAGTATTTTGATTGATCTGCATTCTTCACCTGCCTTTTCACGGGCTTTGGTTTGAGTAAAATTTGGTCGCCACTCAAAAGGTCAAAGATATATTCCGTGAATGCGGTGACCGTCCTAGTTGGGATGAATAGTCCTTGGTCCTCCCTCCGGCTGGAAGGTTCTCCTCTAAGGTCACGTGGTCGTTTCCTTGTTGCACCCATCTTACGATTTTGTTGAAGGATGGACCAGGTACCTCGAAGAACCTGTGGATTGACATTCCTCTTTTACAAGTGGCTACTTGGCCGCCAAGGCTTAGGCGACTTCAGCCTCTTCGGGCCTTGCCCAGGCCATGGAGCTAACTCGGGGTGAATGTAGCTTCTGGCTGCATCTCTAAGAGGATCTGGCGTGGCCGCCGCGTTGGGGGCTGGCCGGCTGGACCCTTGCATCGAGGCGCGGCTCAGCCCTGTGTTGACACGTTTCCCTCAGGAATTCGCCCTCTTTGCGGGTATTTTGTTGCCTTGTTGGGAAGTTGGCAGGTTGTGCTATTGCAACCGCTGCACTTCTTTAGTGAGGGCCTTCGCTTGTGGCTGGGAAGTTCCTATAGCCGTTGCCGGCTGTGAGAAGCCGGCACTGGCTGTGCCTCGTTTTTCGCGAAACCCAGAAGGTAGTATGACATTACTAGTTCTTGTCTTTTGACTCTCGGAGAGTCTTCCACTCATTTTCTTTTACCGGAGGTTAGATTTCACCGGATATTTGCTTTTCACAACTTTTTGTAAGTTCCCCACAGACGGCGCCAATTTGTTGATGCCAAATTTAGCTTTTGGCTCAACAAACAAGATTTATATTTACAGAAAATTCATGTTTAAATCAGTATGAGCGATAAATGTAGAGAAAGGCAAGGATGTTTGTGATAAATGGAAGACTATAATGTGTAGAAGACAAGAAGAATGAGGTTTTGGGTGTCAAACCCTTTCCCATTTCTGTTTGCCTCTATTTATAGTGTACATTTGCCCTTTGCTTGGGAGTGATGATTACAAGCATTTAATATGACCCTACATGAATGACACAAGGGTCTAATCGACCGAGATTAGACCTTTACTTTTTAACCATCAGTTATTTGAACCACGTATAGGACAAGAAACCGCCACATTGCATTTAATGCTGAGGTCCCATTAACTGTAAAGGATAAGGTTCTTCACGTGGGCTTCCAAGCTTCTGCGGAGTTGGCATGCTCGTTGCACTCGCTTGGTTGTGGCTTTTGGCTAAGGCATCTGAGAGCTCGCTGGCGAGGTGCCTGTTTATCTTAACCCGCGAGAGTGAGAGAATAGGGCGTCCTTAAGGTGGCTAAATTAAGTCACGAGATCCTGTGGCCGTTGGGTCACTGGATTAGGTGAGGCGCTCTGGGCCTGCTCTCAAGAGCCAGTGACCATTGACCTCTGTTCTCCTTTGACCTGTGTTGACTTTCTATGACCTGGTGGATACACGTAGCATGTAATAAGGCATGACTCCAAGTAGAAGGTGAGAGTTCTAATTTCATAAATAATCTATATGTATATAGAAAAATGATAGATGTACCGAATATCTCGTGCCCGAAAGATTACCCAAACATGTCAATTATCAGAAATGCCCTTCATGTGAACAGTAATTACAACCCTTACCATAAACCCCCCATTTTCCCTCTGCAACAAGAATGAAGGATGCAGGAAATCCCATTTCTCGTCTGCAACAAAACAAACGGAGAAATACCAACGACATCTTTGATGATGACAGGACACGATTTGAATCCTTTGATTTCTCTAAGGCTTCATAGTTTACAAACTTGCAAAGGTAAAGACAAAATCTTCTCATTATTTGACGTAACTTGAATCGTAATGATCGATTTCATGAAAGGACGCGGTTGAATCGTAATTTAGTTGTTATTTTGACTGTGCTTATTTCTCTCGTTTCTCTATCATTGTTTTCCATGGAGTTGTTGCTTGTTGCATATGGATTTTGCCTAACTTTTGCCTACTTTTTGTTGTTCTAGGATTTTTGGTTTTTGTTTTCCATGGAGTCGCTACTTGTTTTAACTGAATTTACCTAATTTTTGCTTGCTCTTTGATATTCTTGGATTTTTATTAACGTTTTCCATGGAGTTATTTTTTATTGCATATGGGATTTTGCCTAGCTTGTGCTTGCTTTTTGTTGTTATAGGATTTGAATTTGTCCTTCCTCACACTGGTTCATGCCTTGGATGAGGTTCCATTTTCTGGGATTTTCCCTTCCCAGATCTTTCTTTATCAATTTATGTTTTCTTGACATTAGGATGACTTGAATTATGAATGTGCAGCAATTTATTTTTTTCAAAATTGTAGTTGTGAATTATTTCGCGTGGATGGCTAGGAGATAATTAGATTTGATCAACTTTATCAATCATTTCGTCTAAATATCATTTTGTACTACTGAGCAAATTCTCTAAGTCAATTAAGTAAAATTATTTTGAGTCTGAATGGTTTATAATATAGCCACTTGAAAGAATGGATGAACATCTACATATCTATATATTATTAATGGGATATTAGTTGCAGTACAACTGTACAGCACTTTTCCCTTCAAATTGCTGTCTTATGAGGGTAAACTTGATATTTTACCCTTTTGTTGTAATCTATGCTGTGCAACTCGAATTTTGGTTTATTTTATTATTTCACTTATTTTTAGCAATAGGAAGTGAATAGGTCTCGGTTTATAATCTCCATTCCATTGCAGAGTCCATATATTTTTGGGAATTAGGTTTTCTGTCTCCTTGATTGATATATTGTGAGAAACAATTTTTGGCTGATCATTCTTCCTGATCTTCTTCACCTTCAGATCGCTAATGGGCTTGATCTGTTCTTATCTTCTGCCGCTGATGGATGGTTGAGATTCTTCAATTGGAATCCGCATTCACCCTATTTTTCTTCGATTGATCTATCTTCAGAAACTAATATTCGGCCTTCGATTTACCTTATTTTATACACATTTTTATCTATTTTTCTTGATATGTTTTGATCTTCCGCGGCTAATTGACGGTCAATATTCAACTTGAAAAATTAGGGTTCTATTTCTATATTTCTAGACTCTTCTGTTTTAGATTTTGTGATTACTGATTTGTTTGAGGATATGTATCTCTGCTTTGATGGATTATCTAATTAGGGTTCCAATTTTATTTTCCTTATCTTTATTTTATTTGATTTCAGTCTGATTTTTTTCTTTTTTTTTTTGTTGATCGTTTTTTTTTTTTTAATTGCTGTCTTCTTCAACTGCTATAGCTTTGGGGGAGCCCTATTTAAGGGCGTTGTGTTGGTTGTTTCCCTCACCCAGCAGCCGACTACTCTCCTACTCTTAATGCTTTACTGTACTGAAACTGTTATTCTCACTTAATTTTTTTTTTTTAACTCATGGCTCCTTTATGGAATTTGGTCAAAGACATGGATGATAGGCCCTTCAAATGGACGTTTCTGGTTCGAATCATATGTAAGTGGTGTGTTCCATGTTGGACAGCCCCCGTGAATCCTACTCTCTCGAATTTATTTTTGCAGATGATGAGGTATGTCTTCTAATTTATTATGTTATGAGATTAATGTATTGGCTATATTTCTCTACCTTTGAAGTTATAATTACTTGTTTAATTATGTTTTGTATCTTTTAGCTGATGTTTTTTTTATTAGAATGCATGGTAGTTTTGTTTTCGGGTTATATTGCCATGAGTTATAGTTTGTATGAATTGATGGTATTGAACTTGGTTGTTGGTCTGAAATCACTGTTATGATTAATGAATTTGTGTTCTTAGCCTATTTGTTGTTATGTAGTCCTGCCAATTTTGAGGTTCCTCTTTGATTAGCTTTAGGTATAGCGCTTTCTGATATGTGAAAATTAAACTCATCTTGATATCTCTTGTGAGCTATGTATTCTTTTCGTGCACATGCTCTAGTGTTCTTTTGAGGGGAAAAAAGCATTTTCGTAAAATGGTGCAGTCAGGGAAATAGACACAATTATTGCCTTCCAGTGTTTTTAAGCCTATTTGTGGTTGGTTATTTGTTGAGATTTTATAATCATTATGTAGTACTATAATAAGTTGGATTCCAGTGAGATGTTCCTTGCCTATGTATCTGAATTGGATATGTTTCTGTACTTCTTTAAAGTTTCATATAAGTTGTTGTTCTGTGTCTTATTCTATACTGCAAGAGTATTTTTTTTTTTAAATTCTTAATTTTTAATGTTTCACTGACGTCCTTGGACATATGCCTCTTTACCTATTGAGATTTTATAAGCATTATGTAGTCCTATAATAAGTTAGATTCAAGTGAGATTTTCCTGGCTGATGTATCTGAATTGTAGATGTTTCTGAACTTCTTTAAAGTTTCCTATATGTTCCTGTTCTGTGTCTTATTCTTTAATGCTGGAATTTTTTTTATTTCTATTTTTTTGCATTCTTAATTTTTAATGCTTTACTGACCTTCTTGGACATAAGCCTCTTGACCTGGGATCATGAGAGTCCCATGGAATTCTGAGTTGTTCTTGGTTGGTTTATTTAGTATTATTTTTTAACACCTCCCCAAACCCCCTTTTATTTGTTTGCCTGTTTTCCTTTTTTTTCTTTTTTTGTAGTTGTATTCACTTAATTGCTTCGGTAGTTGGCTGATAAAGATGAATTGCAGCGACCAACTGATTGTTTTAATTACCTTTCTATTTTGATAATATTAATTGTGATTGTAAACCCTTATATGTTGGTGAAATGTGCAGTTTCCTTACGAAATATTGATGCATTCCATTGGATATAATTATATAATCATTCTAATCATGTTTCTGGCAGATCCTTCTACTGTAAAAAATGTATTCTGAATTAGTTACCTATTATCTGATTTTTTATCTACACATTTGTTAAAGTGATTACTAATCTGAGAAAATGTTGAGTATTTGAGTTGTTTCTTTACTTCTATAAAATTTCCTATATTACATCCACCAGTGAAGCATTCCATTGGAAATCATTATACAATCATGATAATCATTTCATTGAGATATATCTAGCAGATCCATCTATTTTGTCAACTCTATTCTGATTGATCTCTTAAGTTATATGCTTATGAGTGTGAATAATTTTTTTAATGATAAGGACGCGCGTATTCAAGCTTCTGTCTCTCGGAAATTAGTTCTTAAATTTGATAATAAATTAAATGAGCTTGGTTTGTATGTCATACGTCATTTTGATATGAGAGCAAATGACGGCATGTATAAACCAACTTCCCATTAATGGAGGTTGTTCTTCAAGGAATCGACAC
Source organism: Nyctanthes arbor-tristis (assembly GCA_963692815.1). Lineage (NCBI taxonomy): Eukaryota > Viridiplantae > Streptophyta > Magnoliopsida > Lamiales > Oleaceae > Nyctanthes > Nyctanthes arbor-tristis. The sequence continues at coordinate 2,432 of CAVNYN010271814.1, read as the reverse complement.
GTGTTGTTGAAGATGACTTGACCATGTTTCCATTGTTTCGGAAATATGTATTTAACTTCAAGCCGTTTTCTGAGATCATGACTGCTGGAGGTGATGCTGGGATTGGTCTGTTTGGTATGTTAGTTTTCTTTACCTTGAACCCTTAAGTTCCTTCTCTTTTCTGTTTAGAATGTAATCAGAATTTATTTATTTATTTATTTTTTTTAGATGTCATTGGTGAGGGTGTCCTAGTTAGACACGCCAGAGACTATCGTGGGTCTAAAAGATCTACTAGATCTATAGATTTTGTTCTTTGTGATAGTGAGTAAGTTGATTTACATTTTAAGAGAGCTTTATTTATTTATTTTCTTTCCTTTTCTTAATCACTATTTTTTATTAATAATTGGATTTATTATCTTAGGAATCTCAAACTTAATTGCACAGTTTGGGATGAATACATAAACGTTTTCACTTTCTACATGGACAATCCTGCTGCTACTCCAGTTGTTTTGATAATGTAGCTTTGTCGGGCTCAGTTTTAGCGGGGTAATTGTTTTATAATTTATGTATATATATCTTAATAATTATTTGGTCTAAAAATCTGATTTACTATCTTCGTGCATGTCTTTTTAGGTGAACCTGGTCTATCTAACACCTTTTATGCCACGAAGCTTATAATTGATGCACAGTTGCATGAGGTTGTTGAGTTTAGGAACATGTTATGGTTTATATACTCAAAATAAGTTAGATCCCATGTTTATTATGCAGGTTGATGTTTCTGAATCGAAGATGTTATTTTACTTATTTAATTTTTCCTATAAGTTGCTATTATGCGTCTTACTCTATACTGCCATAATATTATGCATAACTGAATGAGATTGTTGAGTTTTAAGAAAATGTTGGGGTTTATATATTATTCACAGCTGATGTTTCTGAATTGGAGATGTTTTTGTACTTATATAAATTACCTTATAAGTTGCTGTTCTGTGTCATCTTTTATACTGCCAGAATATTACGCACAGCTGAATGAGATTGTTGAGCTTTAAGAATAGGTTGGGGTTAATTTTTATATTATGCACGGCTGATGTTTCTGCATTGGAGCTGTTTTTGTAGTTATTTAACTTTTCCTATGAGTTGCTGTTATGTATCTTATTCTCTACAGCCATATTATTAAGCACTGCTGATTGAGATTGTTGAGTTTTAAGAGCAGTATAATCGAAATAATTTAGATTGTCTTGAGGTGTTTCTGCTTGATTTTCTGAACTGGACATGTTTCTGTAAAATTTCATAAAATTTTCCAATAAGTTATTGTTATATGTCTAATTCTCTACTGCCTTAATGTTTTATTTTATTTTATTTTATTTCTTAATTTAAATGTTCCCTTGACCTCCTTGGACATAAACCTCTTGACCTGGGATCAAGAGAGTCATATAGAATCCTGAGGTGTTCTTGGTTGGTCTATTTTATTTGAAATTTTAACACATCCCCACGTCTCCTTTTATTTGTTAACAGGTCAGGGTTTACAAATATTTTTAATTTTTGAAGTAGTTATTGATTTGCTTTGTTGAGTGAGGCATATCATTAATTTATTCATACCTTCTTCCTCATTAATCGTATAGGCTCGTGGTTGAAGGTGAAACTTCTTTGCAGCAGTTTAGTCAAGTTTCTTTGGTTGCTGATATTTGATTGGTTTTTATGCATATGGGGTGCATGGTTTTAACATTATAAGAGATTTTGTTTAATGCACATGGGGTGCAAGGTTTTAACATTATAAGCTGTTTGGTTTAATGCACATTGGGTGCATGGTTTTCACATTATAAGCTCCTTGGTTTAATGCACATTAGGTGCATTTTATATGCATTTTTTTTTTACTGGGTTGATGTGTGAATGTCTTTTTATATATGATTTGAATTCAGCTACTGTGGTTGAATAGAGTTCTTGACGGATTTTAATAACCTGGATGGGTATTGTTAGATTCTTTTTGTAAACTTAATTTATTGGTGTACTGGATTGTTTTTTGCTTTTCTCTTTGGTTGAGGTTTTTTTTTTTAATTATTTTTTTAAAGGCGTCTAATTGGTATTTGGGTCTCCATTGGGCTGCTTTTTGAATGAAGTTCTTATTACTAATTTGACTTAAGCATTTCAAGCTACTCTATTTGAGGATTGTTACTGGATGCCTGAAGTGGTTCAAGATGCCTGCGGCATTTCTTCTTTAAGTTATATTGTAATATATTCACTATCGTGGTTATATTCTTTAAATTGATTTCCATTTATTTGTAGTTGTAAGTAGTTATGAGTGATTGTAATTTTTTTTCCTTGGATTTTTTTTGTTTTGTATTTAAGTTGAAACTGTGAATTCAAGTTTGATATTTATTATAAGTTAGATTTTGTACCGGATGGTATTCTTTGTTTTTTTTTTCTTTTTTTCTTTTTTTTTTTTTTTTTTTTTTTTA